>OLKM01001004.1:7500-10518 GCA_900291075.1 Melanogrammus aeglefinus | reverse complement strand
GGGGGGGTGGTGGTGGGGGGGAAATAAAATCGTAAGTAAAATAAAAATGGAAGGGTTTTGTGTCGCGATGTGTTTGGTCTGATAAAGCTCATTCGGGGGGCGAGATGAATAAAACGGGGGTGCGGGAAAGATGCACTTGATATTTCTCCATTATTTTGGACTCATTTTACTCTGCTGTCCCCAGCAGCTACAGATAAGGATGATGGCGAGAGGAAATGGCTGAATTGGACTTGGTTTAAATGGATTATACACACACACACACACGCACGCACACGCACACACACACACACGCGCGCACACACACACGCGCACACACACACACACACACACACACACACACACACACACACGCACACATTCACACACACACACACACACACACACACAGACACACACACACACACACACACACACACACACACACACACACACACACACACACACACACACACACACACACACACACACACACACACACACACACACACACACACACACACACACACACACACACACACACACACACACACACACACACGCACACACTGACACACACTGAAACACTCACACACAGAAATACATGGAAAGCCCGAGATGCATACAGTAAGTGTGACTGATTACTTATGGATGGCTCTGTGAGGAGTTAATATGACCTTGGATGGATCCTTGTTTAATGTTCCGCCGGGCAGCCGGTCCAGCCGCCCTGGGGAACGAGGTCAAGGGGGCAGTCTCCTTCTATAAACAAGCACTTAAGGGCAGAGACGTCCCTGCTCTGATTAATTGGCTAATTCATTACTTTAGTTAAGTCGTTTAGCGAGAGGGGTGGGGGGTGTAACCTGGGGCCGCGGCAGAGCAGCAGCTACAGAGGTTGAGAAACACTGTGGCTAATGTGAGATAACGACATCAAATGAACTGTGAACACACACACACACACACGCATGCATACATGTGCACACACACACACACACGCACACACACAAATGCGTGGGTGTGCATTTGCACATTCACACATACACACACACACACAAATAGACACACGCGCACACACACACACCCACACAAACATTAACACTTATGCACACACAAAAATCAACATACACACACACACACAACCACATATGCAAACACACATATACAGACACATACAGTACAACCATATCAACACACACAACAACCACATCGTCACATATGCACACACACACAAACCCAGACACACACATATGCAGAATTACTGCTTCAAGGAAAATGAGAAGGAAAAAAAAGGCCAACCAGTACGTATACTCCAAGCTGCAGCCATTACCCTTCTGCAGACGTGCTCTGGGTCTCAATGGGACGAACACGGCTCGTATTGACAAACATTAATCCTATGTGGAAGTTCAGGTGTGTGTGTATTGACTCTGCTGTGAATGGAGAGCTTGTATGTCACCGGGGTAATACTTCATAGCGTATTTAGATAAGCCCTGACTTCAAAGTTCCTCGCATCATGTCTCACAGTGTGAAGGATATCGCCCCGCCACAAAAGGTGTCTTTTAAAAAGAACTCACGGCTAGCCGCTGTAGCGCATGTGTGTGTGTTTGTACGTCGACAGAGCAAATATGACACCACTTCGTCACGTCTATATTTACACAGGTTTCTTTAAAGGTGAAGCCCCTTCAAAGTGAGTGTGCCCAGACACGGTGAAGTGCGTAGACGACCGCAGAAGGGCCCCCACATAATTACACACATGTGACAAATACAAGGAGAATGTTACACAATCACACACGTGCACGTGCACACACAGATAGCACATAAATAAAAAAAAAAAATGAAATGGCTACACAAACACAAAAAAAAACAAATCTCTCTCTCTCTCTCTCTCTCTCTCTCTCTCTCTCTCTCTCTCTCTCTCTCTCTCTCTCTCTCTCTCTCTCTCTCTCTCTCTCTCTCTCTCTCTCTCTCTCTCTCTCTCTCTCCCTCTAGCTATTTTTCTCGCCCACACACATGCACAAACACACGCAATCACACACATACACAGACACACACACACACAAACAAACACACATATGCAGACACACAAACTTCCTCTCTCTCTCTCACACACACACACACACACACGCACGCACGCACGCAGGCACGCACGCACGCACGCACACACGCACGCACGCACGCACGCACGCACACACACACACACACACACACACACACACACACACATGCATACACAAACACACACACACTCTCACATTCTTCCAGCCTCTTTTCAGACTCCTACCAGGGCCCAGTGTGTGTGCCAGCCTGTTGCAGCACTCCTCTCCTGTCCATCAGTGTCTTCCCAGGGGCCTCCAGACATACCCCAGGGGCCTGGGGCCCGAGCTCTCCCGGTCCCCCTTCACTCAGCACAAATGCCAGGATCAGGTTTGGGAGAGGCAGCAGTTTTTTTCTTGTGTACGCTAGACAGCTGCTACATTCCAGATAACAGCTGAATTTAAAATGAGTACAAAGACAGCGAGCCCACCAGCTTCCTCTTTGTCCGTCCTCAATCAATGACAGGTTCCTCAATGACGCTCCGATCACTCACATTCGGGGCAACCACCGACCACCACAACAGCACCAGCCGCTAGACCTGTTTACTACCACCAGGTTAGGCCCGCCGCGTGCGCTTCAGAAGCACTCATACAAGACGAGACCCTGAATAAATCTAGAGGAGGTCTGATGCCAATAGACACCCTGGGTTTCATCGTTTGGCAGCCATTTTGTCATTTGTTGATGTCGGTCAGATCTGGTGATCACAGCCAGCACAGCAAATCAGGGAAGACAAAGACATTAACACTACATGGTTCCCGTTTATCTGCTCCTTTTTCTGGTTTTACTTATTTTAATTGAACAATGATAATATTATTCAGGTGCCGATAGGCCTACATATAAATACAACAGACCCATATAAATACATATGTACATATTCCAGAGATACATGTTTATTGATCTCTAAGAATTAATATCTGGACATTCTCCGTCATCCTCCTCCTTCCTGTGAGGATC
>OLKM01001004.1:0-2500 GCA_900291075.1 Melanogrammus aeglefinus | reverse complement strand
TTGCAGTATTGCACACTTGTTACCACAATAAGATCTAATCCCTGGGATATGCTGAACAATATTAGCTTTTCAATTACTCCTCAGTGTCATTGAAACGTAGTCTATTGAAATGGAGTGACCCTCCCGACCTGACATCCACACAGACAAACACACCACGCTCGCTCGGCCACGACACACACATCACACGACACACACACACACACACACACACACACACACACTACCACATACACACAGCACACACACGCACACACGCACACGCGCACACACAACGCGGCGACGACAGCGCACACGCACACGGAGACGACACAGGCCGCACACACGCAACACACACACACAACAGACACGACCACACACACACACCACACACACACAACACACAGCACACACACACACAACAACACACACCCTGGAAACCCTTCCCACTCCAGCAGTGCTTGAGATGTGAGAGCGCCCTTCACCATACGCACCAGTGGTTACCCACTCCTCCTCCTCCTCCTCCTCCTCACTCCTCCTCCTCCTCCTCCTCCTACCTCCTGCACTCCTTCCTCCTCCTCCTCCCTCCTCCACCTCCTCCCTGCTCCACTTCAAGGCTCCTTGTGCTCAAACGTCTTTTGCTGCCCCCTCCATCTTCAAAAACCTTCATTGAAACTATAGTGTGGACCAGTGTGTCTGTGTGTGTGTGTGTGTGTGTGTGTGTGTGTGTGTGTGTGTGTGTGTGTGTGTGTGTTGTGTGTGTGTGTGTGTGTGTGTGTGTGTGTGTGTGTGTGTGTGTGTGTGTGTGTGTGTGTGTGTGTGTGTGTGTGTGTGTGTGTGTGTGTGTGTGTGTGTTTGTGTGCGTGTGTGTGTTTTAGTTTGGATGGGATTAGTGGAATGCAGATGAGGGGTGGACAGAGCAGCCCAAGCACCTGCCCAGATGCTGATCATGAAAGATGTTTGGCCCCACTGGCCCCAATAAAAACACAGAAACATGTGAGAAGGCAAGAGTAGTGAGTAAACTGCAGACTGAACAGCAGCTATACTAACTAGTATATCAATATGTACACACTAATAACGTATCAATATAAATGCACCGTACAACTTTGGCAAGAGACGACGTTCTAAACCCCCAAAGCAGGACGGCCTGACGTGGTGTTTGTGTTCCTGGTCTGTTTTACCCCTGAGACGTCCCCAATATCGAGGGGCCCCCGGCCCCTTGCTCTCCAGTGCCTCCCGCAGCTGCTGCCAGCCGCCGCCCCCCCCCCATTGTCAGCGGGCCCTTTCGGAGGAGTTGTACGAGGACCCTCTGTGTATCCCCCACCCCCCACCACCCCCCTTCTCTTCAAGCCCCTGACCCAGATAGGGCCACATCAAAGGCCAGGGAGCTGTGCTTTGTGGGACCCGGGTCCCCTGACTCTCAACATGTGGTTTTGTGGCTCTGGACATCGGCACCTTTTAACCCATTCTGCCCAGATTAGGCCTTGCCTTCAATTGGGCATTAGGGAAACTATAGTAACCAATAAGAAGCTTGTCCATGAATGGGAACTATGTATCTTGTCACAGCTGAGCTGTCGGAACATCACGGCCCCAGACAAGGTCCTCGGCAGGGTTTTGGCTGCCCGGGCTGGGGCCCCTTCTATTCATGCTGTCACAAAGTAACAACCCCCTACACACACGCACACACGCACACACACACACACAGCCGACCCGGGCTGGGGCCCCTTCTATTCATGCTGTCACAAAGTAACACACACACTACACACACACACACACACACACACACACACACACACACACACACACACACACACACACACACACACACACACACACACATACATACACACACAAACGCACACTTAAACACAATGGAACACACTGGAACACCCATGCACACACAGAAACACACACAAAAATATACACACACACACACATACACAAACACACACATATGCATGCACGCACTAACACACACACACACACACACACACACACACACACACACACACACACACACACATACACACACACGAACACACAATTATGCAAGCACGCACACCAATACACAACACACACAAACACTATGCATGCACGCACTGAATACCTTAAAACTCCAGCTGGAAAAACAAAACACAACACAATAGTGACACAACACACTTTTGGCTTATCAGGGCACTGCACACAATTAAATTGCAATTAAACCAAAGAGGTGAAACAGGGTTTTCCACCAGGGCACAAACATTTAATTATCTCCAACCACTTTTTCACACCTACTACACAAAGTGGGAAAATTGGGCCAACATGAAGGAGCAACAAGCGTCCAGAAGAGGGTGGGTGGGTGGCCGCACTAACCACCGAGAGGACTGGGCTGCTGAAGCCTGGGAATTAAACAGGAACTCAATCAGTGGGTCTGTACGGAGGACTGGGCTGGCACACGGCGGGTCCTGGGGAGGGAGGAAGGGAAGGCAGAGGGCCAGGCTGTGTCGTAGGGCCCCAGCTTCATTAAGAGGTGCAAACAGAG
>OLKM01001003.1:122883-186829 GCA_900291075.1 Melanogrammus aeglefinus | reverse complement strand
GGTAGTACGAGGTAATGAGCTGCGGAGTACTTGCGTGGCATTGTCCGGATCCTGACCTGCTGGTTTGAGCTCTTTGAGCTGGGCCCTCAATCAGCTCCTCAGCCGGCTCAGCCCCGGAGAGAACCCTCTGCTCCACCTCTGGGGCCATCAGCTAACGCAACCACCTCCGTCTGAGAGGACTGCCTCCTCCACTCCCGGGGCCTCAACCACCCCACCTGCCGTCTGAGAGGACGTCTATCACTCCCCCTCCTGGGCCTCACCAAACCACCCAACCCCTCCGTCTTGAGGACGTCTCCTCCACCTCACTGGGCCTCAGCACACCACACCTTACCCGTCGAGAGACGTCTCCTCCACCTCCTGGGGCTCAGCACGACCACCATGTCGAGTCTGACGAGCGACGTGCTCCTCACTCCGTGAAAGCCACCAGAGTGACGTGACAACGTGGAAGAGTTTAAGCGTGGGCACTACACACAGAGCATCAAACCGAAGAACCAGAAATACAGTGTTCACTATGTCGAAGTGGTACCGATTCGGCGTCTTGTCCTCCAGCTTCTCTTCATGAGCCTGACTATTCATCAGCGCCATCCAGCACACGAGACTGCAGCTGCTACCTCCACGCTGAGAGCGAAGGACACCTCAGACACCAGCTCGCTCCACTTCCAGCCCGACCGCCGAGCGGAGTCTGCTGTCCCTCTCTGACCACACACAGGATCAGCTCCCGTATGAGACGCCTTCCACACCTACCACAGAGGGCCCGCAATGTTTGACAACAGCACGAAGCATCCCCTCGAGAACGCAGGCGGTCTTCTTGTGGTTTCTCCCGCCACATGATCCGCTCGCGACACCGCGCTGCTGAGAAGCTCGATCCACAGAATGCTAGCTTGTTCTCTGGTTCTCTGACAGTAGGGTTGTCAGAGAACGGGTGTGAGAAGGTCAGACGATCACAAACGAGCGCTCACCCACTTCTATCCATGCTGAGCATGGAGCTCTCTCTCCAAGAACCACACACCATTCTCTCAGACACACTCGCTCTAGATCATATGCGAGGCGTTCCATCCACACACAATGTGCCTGTTGGCACCCACCGACACAGGAACTCAGACTTAAGAGCCTTCCCAGTGATAGATGGGCTGACCTGCACCAGCCATGCGCACGTCGCCATGGCAACAGTGCATGCACCGGTCTTTGAACAACCATTAGTTCTGCCCATTCTAAACAGGGTCCAGATCCAGGCCTTACCCTGTACACCCGGAAATACCAAGTCTGCATCCCAGCTCATCGCTCAGTCAGGGCTGCTGGCCCGATCCCAGCCTGCCTCCGGCGTACGCCCAGTACTCGCCGCCCGGACAACACACACACAGATGCGCATCCCTCCCATCGAACCACCGTGTTAACGTCTGCATTGGGCTATTGCCTCAGCATAAAGAGGAACTGCGTCATATGGGTGTTAGTGAAACACACACACACACATCAATACATTTCCGCATAAGAATGCCGGCAAAGCTGCGCATAAGGTCCCACACACACTACACATATCCTAGCTGTTCTAAACAAGTAACGCCGAGTTCCCTTTTAAAACCAGAGGTCAAACAGTATAATCTAGGCAAGTCTAGTATACATTTCCTAACGAAAGTCAATGGTTTCGTCATGGTTTTCATATTTAATTAAGAGTAATTAAAAAGAAAAAATGTAATTCATAGCATATTTATAAGATTATGGGGCTACAACTTACCTCAACTAAACTAACGATTAATGGTAAACTTATGTGGTACCCTTCACGGTAAACATGTTTTCCGACAGATAAGGCAAAGCATGGAGGCAATACTACATCCTCTCTGCCCTCGGATAGTGTCACTCAATTCCGGTCATCGAGGCAGTAAACCAGAAATGGAACAGAAACGTCTGTCAAACTTGATACCATCGGATCCTTGTCGTCCACTCCTCTCGCGTGACGCCCGCCTTCTCCTCTCTCCCCGGCCCTCCAGCAGCGCGCCTGACATAGAGCACCTTCACCGCCTGAGAGCACGGACACCCTCCTCAGACCACACCAGCCCGGTCCCTTCCCCGACCCCGCCGGCACCTAGGAGCTCCTGGCGTGTGCCCCACACACCCACACACCACACAACACGGAACTCCAAGCTCCGCACTCGAGCGCTTCACCTAAACACACATGCGTCATCTCAGCTTTTAAAAGATACCCACCATGTGGCTTCTAAGGTCAACAATCAAGGTTCTAAAGTCACACAACGGTAACAGGCGTCCTAGACTCATGGGGGAGCTCATCCGGCCGCCGACCTCGCACACCAATAGCCTCCTTTACACACCCGGACGTCTACCTCCACAACTCTTATCCACCCCGCCTGTTCATCAAACGCCAAGAGACACTCATAGGCCATACAAAAAGCTGTACGTGTGTTGATACATCGTCCATAGACTCCAACATGAAAACTACTTTACTGTTCTGAGGTCTCCATATAAAGCGTTCTGATTGCTTGGCCACACCTCTGATTTGCCTCGCTTCTGTTTATTGACTCGTGAAAAGCTCGTCCTGGTTTCTACACGACATCACAATCACTACTATGAGGGTGTGAGGCGCCATCCTGCTCTGTCATGGCTTAGTAACTTTATCCTCGACGCTCATCTTCCTCAGCCACAGGATCGTGTTGAAGCTAAACCATGTCAAACGTTCCTCCCGAAAGGTCCACCTGGACTGATGCCTTCTCCTCCTCAGGGACACACATACACTCTTTAAGCAGACTATCTCCTCCTCAGGGCCGACCAGAGCCCTGCAGCCGCCTGCACAATCCTGGCTGGGAGCAGACACACACGCCCTCCACCTCCCTGGACCACGGATGGAGGCCCTGGGTCCGCTCCTACCAGGCCCTTGGACAGTTCATCGGGGAGCTGTTCTCTCGCTGCAGGGCCTGCGCGTCCTCCTTTAAAGTGCTTCTCTCTCCTTCACGGTCTCCTTCTCCTCCTATCCAGGGCATCACTTCTCCCACTGAAGAGTCCTTCTCCACCTGAAGAGTCTCCCTTCTCACCCCATTCAGCCCGGCACCTTCTCACCTGAAGAGCTCTCCTTCTCCTCCCTTTAAGGTCTCCCTTCTCTCCGAAGAGCTCACTTGCGCTCCTCCCTGAAGAGTCTCCTTTCTCCTCTCTGAAAGTCTCCTCCTCCTCCTGCAGATCTCCTTCTACTCCACCTTTAAGGTCTCCCTTCCCTCAGCTTCCAGGGTCTCCTTCTCCTCCTTCAGGTGCTCCTTCTCCGTCCGTTCAGGGTCTTCCTTCTCCTCACCTTCAGACGGTCCTCTCTCCTGCTTCAGGCGTCCCTTCTCCCTCTCAGCCAGACCGTCTCAGCTGAACCCTCCAGTAAAGACCACGCGGCCCCGAGCAGGACAGCTGAAAGCATCACATAGACCCGACCATCACCACTGCGGACGTGTTCATGGGGCTTCATTGGCCTGCCTCCATGTGAGCCCACATACACTGGGATGTAGAGCTGATAATGTAAACACAACACCACGACACGGGGTAACATTATTTAGATTTGAACATATTCTATTGATTATTTTGTGGTATTAAATCGAAAGTTTCAAAGTTTCAGTGACAAACTGGTTTTGGGAGAGCCCGGCCCACATCCGACACACTACAATACATCATGGGTTTTCAAGAACTCAAAAATAATCGTTTGAAATAACGTATTTCATCATGAACAAAATAAATCGTGAATTATTTTTTTTTTTTCCATAATCGAGCACGCCTACTGGTGCACGCGGCTTGTCTCACCTCCTCCCTGCAGAGCTGACTGCCGCCTCGGCCGTCGTCAGCGCCTCCCTCAGGCTCCGACGCCGCTCTCGGGCCGTCGTCAGCGCTCCTTCCCTCAGAGCTTGACTCTGCCTCCTGGCCGTCTCTCCAGCCCACCTCCCTGCAGAGCTGAGCTATCCACTACAGCACTCCTCGCAGCCGTCACCGCCTCTCCCACAGCTGACTCCCCTCCTGGCCCGTCCGCACGCCTTCTACAGCCTCGATCCCCGGCCCCTGGCCCGCCCCGTCCATTGCCCTCACGCAGCTCGCTCCGCCTCTCGCCGTCGCTAGCTCCCCTCAGAGCTAGACTCCCGCCTCTGGGGCCGTCGTCAGCTCCTCGCTGCAGCAGCTGACTCACTTCCGCCTCGCGTGGCCGTCGCAGCTTCTCTCCAGAGCTGACTTCCGCCTCCGGAGCCGTCAGTCAGCTCCTCCATCAGGAGCTGCACTCCGCCTGCCTGGGACGACTTCACACCTGCTCCCTCAGAGTTTGACCTTCGCCCCGCCTGCCGCAGGCGGGCGACCAACCCTGGTTGAGCAGGCCTCATGGTTCCCACAAGATCGAACGTTCTCCAACAGATCTACACAGATCACAACTCTGGTCACCCTCACCCGCCCTCACATGTCATCTCCCCTCTGTCCCCTCCACCAAAGGTCACCATCCCCCTATCTGCCCCTCACCTGTCCCCTCCACGCATGTCAAACCCCCTGTCCCTCACCATGATCAACCTCCCCCTATGCCCCCCTCACTCGTGTCCCCCTCCCCTATGTCCCCTCCTCATATGCCCTCCTCACTCTACCTGTCCCCCTCACGCATGTCACCTCACCCCCTATGTCCCCCTCATCTCTTCCTCACATGTCACCTCCCTATGCCCCCTCACTCTGTTCCCTCACCATGTCACCTCACTCCTAGGTCCCCATCATCTCCTCTCTGTCCCCTGCTCACCATGGTCCACCTCCCGCCTATGTCCCCCTCACTCTGTCCCCTCACCATGTCACCTCCCCCTATGTCCCCCTCATCTCCTCCCTGTCCCCCTCACCATGTCACCCCATCGATATCTCCCTCACCAGGTCACTATGTCACCACACTACACAGAGACCGCTGGCCTACGGAGGGTTCTTACGACTGGGGACCTTCCCGTCCAAAAGCGCGGTGAGCTTGGTGTTCTCCTTGAAGGCCGTGGTGAGCTCCTTCTGGAGGTCCGTCTGCATGCTCTTGAAGCGGCTCTTCTCCTTCTCCAGCTGGGAGCGCAGACCGCCCACCTCCACCACCATCTGCTGGTGGCTGGAGCTCAGCTCCACCTGCAACGTCCAGAGTAGGTGAACCCCAGTGTTTCCCGTACATAGACCGTTCTTTTGTCTCCGCATAGCACTCTTTCTGCCTTCGTCATTCTCGTTCACACAGAGACAAGTGCGCATACATGCCAATGGTGCGCGGGTACACTGCACTTATTGGATAAACCCACGTGTCATTGATACACACGCACTGACAGCGGATTCGTCCGCGCCTCCTCTCAACGCGCCTACAAAGGAAAACCCAAAGCAGCGGGATATTTGCGATTAATGTGAAATGCGGTGATAGTTTATATATATTACGGTGTTGGACCGTAATATATAATGGGCCAGCGGTTTGAATTCGCTGTGCAGTAGGGGCTGGAGACCGGGAAGAGGGGCTGGAGACCGGGAAGAGGGGCTGGAGACCGGGAAGAGGGACTGGAGACCGGGAAGAGGGACTGGAGACCGGGAAGAGGGACTGGAGACCGGGAAGAGGGAATGGAGACCGGGAAGAGGGACTGGAGACCGGGAAGAGGGAATGGAGACTGGGAAGAGGGACTGGAGACCGGGAAGAGGGGCTGGAGACCGGGAAGAGGGGCTGGAGACCGGGAAGAGGGACTGGAGACCGGGAAGAGGGACTGGAGACCGGGAAGAGGGACTGGAGACCGGGAAGAGGGGAAGTGGGCCGGTCCACTTTGAAATGTATTTTGTGCGCGGTTGCTCGATTACAACGAATGAGCATAGTCGATCTCTGTGGGAAACACTGGAAGCCCTACACTACAAGATTAGAGTAGGGTTAATTCCAGCCCTATAAGCTTTAGAGTAGGTTAACCCATCCCTACACTACAAGTGCAAAGGTCACATTGCACGCGTTAGAGGCGTTGAAAATCTGCATTTTTGCATAGGGAACCATGGGTGTAGGCCTGTAGACGCGGTAGACGCGTTAAAGCGGCGCGTTAGGGGCGTTAGACGAGGCATACGCACATAATGACGCACGTAAACGCACCGAGTTCAAAAATTTTAACTTTTGACGCGCCTACGCCTGACGCCTAGCCGCGATAGCCAATCAGGGTGGAGCTTGACCCGACATCACTGGCAGAGAGACGCTTGCACAGAAGCACATGGCGGACATCTTACTCTTTATTCTGGGTGGAAATAGTAACGTAAGTTACCCATTAAAAGTGTTTATGTAAACATTTTATTAGCGAGAAATGTGCATTTTACTTTCATAATATTCGCTCTGTGAATGTGGAGGATGTTTGGTTTGATAGTTATGACCAAGAGGGAACGCTCCATTCCCTTGCATGGACAGCGTCTTTGGTTGCTTAGCAACCTCAGCGTCTTTGGTGAACTATTTCTCTGCTGATCAACACTACGAAGGCTGGAAACACACCGTGTAAAGTTATTTAACCCGATTATTGTTATTTATATACGATTATTTAATCTAACCCGCTCTAAACTCTATCATGCACCCAAACACGGCGGCGTTTGGGTTCCCTCGGACTCCTAAATCCAGCGCAGCGATGGCGGCTGCGTAGGTGCGTTAGACCATTTTTGTGACACACATGATCAAGCGTTAAGTGAGGCGCGTTATGCTCGTTTTTTAACGTGAGTAACGCGTGCAGTGTGGCCGTAGCATGAGAGCAGGTTAACCCGGCCCTGCATCAAACACCAGATTAAGGGCAAGGTGAAACCCGTCCTACCCTACCCTTAAACGCCTGCATTTCGCGTTTGCGCAAAAGTGTTTTCCACTTACGTCCCTCTCCTTCAGGCTCAGGTTCTGGCTACGCAGCACGGCCCACTCCTTCCTGGTGTCTCGACCCAGGACCTCTGCATCGTCCAGTGAGCGCCGCAGCTCAGAAACCTCCTGCAACAGGTCCTTCCCCTGCTGTAGAGAACACACACACACACACACACACACACACACACACACACACACACACACACACACACACATCACACACCACACACACACACACAACTGAGAAGGGATCACTAATCTATCTATAATATCCACACACACGATAAATCCATAAAAGGCAAAATATGAACTCCTTCAAAAGTTCAGTCCTAATCCTGAACACTTAACGGTGGTCACCAACAGTCAACTGTGAACAACTAGTCCAACTGTTGTTACACCCTGTGTTTCAGTGGGAGAAGGAACACAGTAAAGACCACCTACCATAGACTCCAGCTCCTGGGCCCAGGAGGACTTCTTGGCCAGCTGAGCAGACATGGAGCCCAGCTGAGACTAGAGAACACAAGACCCGATCAACACCCAGCAGAGAGCGTCATCATGAGATAGGATGAGCCCAGGGATGTGGTCCTACCTCCAGATCTCTGCACTTTCTTTCCCAGGATTCAACGTTGCTCTTCAAGGAAACGATTTCATTCTGTAACACTCTCTGCAATATCAAATCATCCAACATAACATGAATTATTTTTTTTAATGTTTAAGGTGTAAACACATTCATAATATTTAAGGCGTAAACGTGTTTGTAATATTTAAGGTGTAAACGTGTTTAAGGCGTAAACGTGTTTGTAATGTTTAAGGTGTAAACGTGTTTAAGGCGTAAACGTGTTTGTAATGTTTAAGGCGTAAACGTATATGGCTAATGTTTAAACGTGTTTATAATGTTTAAGGCGTAAACGTGTTTGTAATGTTTAAGGTGTAAACGTGTTTAAGTAAACGTGTTTGTAATGTTTAAGGCATAAACGTGTTTAAGGCGTAAACGTGTTTGTAATGTTTAAGGCGTAAACGTATATATCTAATGTTTAAACATGTTTATAATGTTTAAGGCGTAAACGTATATAGCTAATGTTTAAACGTGTTTGTAATGTTTAAGGCGTAAACGTATATATCTAATGTTTAAACGTGTCCATAATGTTTAAGGCGTAAACGTATATATCTAATGTTTAAACGTGTCCATAATGTTTAAGGCGTAAACGTATATAGCTAATGTTTAAACGTGTTTATAATGTTTAAGGCGTAAACGTATATATCTAATGTTTAAACGTGTTTATAATGTTTAAGGCGTAAACGTATATATCTAATGTTTAAACGTGTTTGTAATGTTTAAGGCGTAAACGTATATATCTAATGTTTAAACGTGTTTATAATGTTTAAGGCGTAAACGTATATATCTAATGTTTAAACGTGTTTGTAATGTTTAAGGCGTAAGCGTATATATCTAATGTTTAAACGTGTTTGTAATGTTTAAGGCGTAAACGTATATATCTAATGTTTAAACATGTTTATAATGTTTAAGGCGTAAACGTATATAGCTAATGTTTAAACGTGTCCATAATGTTTAAGGCGTAAACGTATATATCTAATGTTTAAACGTGTTTATAATGTTTAAGGCGTAAACGTATATATCTAATGTTTAAACGTGTTTATAATGTTTAAGGCGTAAACGTATATATCTAATGTTTAAACGTGTCCATAATGTTTAAGGCGTAAACGTATATAGCTAATGTTTAAACGTGTCCATAATGTTTAAGGCGTAAACGTATATAGCTAATGTTTAAACGTGTCCATAATGTTTAAGGCGTAAACGTATATAGCTAATGTTTAAACGTGTCCATAATGTTTAAGGCGTAAACGTGTGGAGCAGCTCCAGACCTTCTCGTCATTGCTGCAGTCATCCTCCAGGGCTTTGAACTCCTCCAGCTCCTTGACGTCCTGCAGCTCCTGGGCCAGGGAGCCCTTCTCCTTCTCCAGGGAGGACACCTGCCCGAGCAGGAGCTCCATCTGCTGGCGCAGGTAGTCCCTCTCGGCAAACACCATCTCCTGGTGAGCCCACCACAATCGCAGTCAGAACACACGCAGACACACACCTCTTATTAGTCTAGTAAAATATCCCCGATACTATCCGCCGATTGACTCAGCATCAGTATTGAGGAGGCCTTACCTTCTCTGAAACCAGAGTCTCACACATTCGGATGGTTTCTTCAAACTCCTTCTTCATCTGAAGCGCACAAACACAACACGGCCAGCATTGATAAACGCTCACACAACCAATACTGAGACATGCCCATCTGTAATCTTAATGCATAAACTGGTGCCGTTTATGTATTCAATTCACTCATTCAATCAATCAACAATTTTGTATGTGCTTGGGTAGATCAGCAGTCTATGAATCAATTATTCTGTAAGAACAGGGCCTTATGAATGCATTATTCTGTGAGAAGAAACGGGACTTCTGAACGATTGATGCTGTCTGAAGTACAGGGTCTATGAATGAGTGAAGCTGTCTGAAGTACAGGGTCTATGAATGAGTGAAGCTGTCTGAAGTACAGGGTCTATGAATGAGTGAAGCTGTCTGAAGTACAGGGTCTATGAATGAGTGAAGCTGTCTGAAGTACAGGGTCTATGAATGAGTGAAGCTGTCTGAAGTACAGGGTCTATGAATGAGTGAAGCTGTCTGAAGTACAGGGTCTATGAATGAGTGAAGCTGTCTGAAGTACAGGGTCTATGAATGAGTGAAGCTGTCTGAAGTACAGGGTCTATGAATGAGTGAAGCTGTCAGAAGAACAGGGTCTATGAATGAGTGAAGCTGTCTGAAGTACAGGGTCTATGAATGAGTGAAGCTGTCTGAAGTACAGGGTCTATGAATGAGTGAAGCTGTCTGAAGTACAGGGTCTATGAATGAGTGATGCTGTCAGAGGAAAGGGGTCTATGAATGAGTGATGCTGTCAGAAGAACGGGGTCTATGAATGAGTGAAGCTGTCAGTGGAACAGGGTCGTATCTGCAGGTTTCAGCAAGTCAAATTTAAGACTTTTTAAATACCACCTTGAATGAAATTTAAGACCTAAAACACGCGATGGTGGGGGTTGGCAACAGACGCGAGCCAACTACGGAAACGGACGTCTTCCAGCCAACTGTCCTTGAATTTGCACCTACCCATTGTCCCCCAGACTAGCTAGCAAGCACGCAGATAATCGCTTATGTATGCAGCTAGCAAGAAGCCTCTCTACATGTCCTCCCTGAAAAGTCCCACGAGAAAAATAAAAATATATATATAGTCCTGCCCGACAAATTTAAGATCTTGAGTTACAGTATTTAAGACCAGCATATGACATTTGTAACGAATTTCAGACTTCTTAAGGCCTTAAATTTAGAAACATGAATTTAAGACTTTAAGACTTTTTAAGGATGCGCGGACACCCTGGTCTAACAGGGTCTGCAGACCTGTTCATCTGGTCCGGCCTCGGTGCGGCTCTGCTCCTGGAGATCGGCCAGGCGGAGCTCTAGGATCTGCACCTTCTCCTGCTGCTCCTGGGCCTGGGCCGAGCGCTGCACCTCCAGCTTCAGGGCCCTCTGCTCCAGCCGCTCCACCTCCTCCCACGCCTCCCGCTTCTCCCTGGCCAGCAACTCCACCTGCTGCTGCAGAGAGGCGGCCCTGGAGAGCACCTCCTCCCCCCCGCTCCGCTCCTCCTCCAGTGAGGAGAGCTTGGCCCGCACCTCCTCCTTCTCGTCCCTCTCCGCCTCCAGCCGTCCCTCCAGTGAGGAGAGCTTGGCCAGCACCTCCTCCTTCTCTCGCCACTCCTCCTCCAGCGAGGAGAGCTTGGCCAGCATCTCCTCCCTCTCGCCCCTCTCCGCCTCCAGCCGTCCCTGCAGAGAGGCGACATTGGCCTGCGCCTCCTCCCTCTCGCCCCTCTCCGCCTCCAGCCGTCCCTGCAGAGAGGCGACATTGGCCTGCGCCTCCTCCCTCTCGCCCCTCTCCGCCTCCAGCCGTCGTTCCAGGTCGGCCTCTTTCTGCCCCGATCCGCTCGGAGAGACAAAATCAGAGCTGTAAAAAAAATTAAAAGAAATGGTCAAAACCAAAAAGATTTCCAAAAGGATGATTCGATTTCAATTGTGTCTTGCATATATTTGGTAATTGACCATGAAGCTTTGAAAAAGGTTCCCCTTGGTTCCCCTCTGGGCCCGGTCTCACCTGTCTCCGTGGGCTCGGGCGCTCCCAGCGTCCGTGGTGAAGGAGTAGTCCTCAGGGATCTCCCAGCGGGAATCAAACTCCTCATCCTCCTCTGATCAGGGAGCAGCCGGAGGGACAAGGATGAAGAAGCATGTGTTTGATAGTAGGAGACATGCTGGTGTCTCCATGTGTTTGATAGTAGGAGACATGCTGGTGTCTCCATGTGTTTGATAGTAGGAGACATGCTGGTGTCTCCATGTGTTTGATAGTAGGAGACATGCTGGTGTCTCCATGTGTTTGATAGTAGGAGACATGCTGGTGTCTCCATGTGTTTGATAGTAGGAGACATGCCGGTGTCTCCATGTGTTTGATAGTAGGAGACATGCTGGTGTCTCCATGTGTTTGATAGTAGGAGACATGCTGGTGTCTCCATGTGTTTGATAGTAGGAGACATGCTGGTGTCTCCATGTGTTTGATAGTAGGAGACATGCTGGTGTCTCCATGTGTTTGATAGTAGGAGACATGCCGGTGTCTCCATGTGTTTGATAGTAGGAGACATGCTGGTGTCTCCATGTGTTTGATAGTAGGAGACATGCTGGTGTCTCCATGTGTTTGATAGTAGGAGACATGCTTGGTGTTCTCCATTGTGTTTGATAGTAGGAGACATGCCGGTGTCTGTGGTTTGATAGTAGGAGACATGCTGGTTGTCTCCATGTGTTTGATAGTAGGAGACATGCCAGTGTCTCCATGTGTTTGATAGTAGGAGACATGCCGGTGTTCTCCATGTGTTTTGATAGTAGGAGACATGCTGGGTGTCTCCATGTGTTTGATTAGTAGGAGACATGCTGGTGTCTCCATGTGTTTGATAGTAGGAGACATGCTGGTGTCTCCATGTTGTTTGATAGTAGGAGACATGCTGGTGTCTCCATGTGTTTGATAGTAGGAGACATGCTGGTGTCTCCATGTGTTTGATAGTAGGAGACATGCTGGTGTCTCCATGTGTTTGATAGTAGGAGACATGCCGGTGTCTGTGTTTGATAGTAGGAGACATGCTGGTGTCTCCATGTGTTTGATAGTAGGAGACATGCTGGTGTCTCCATGTGTTTGATAGTAGGAGACATGCTGGTGTCTCCATGTGTTTGATAGTAGGAGACATGCTGGTGTCTCCATTGTGTTTGGTAGTAGGAGACATGCTGGTGTCTCCATGTGTGTTTGGTAGTAGGAGACATGCTGGTGTCTCCATGTGTTTGATAGTAGGAGACATGCTGGTGTCTCCATGTGTTTGATAGTAGGAAGACATGCTGGTGTCTCCATGTGTTTGATTAGTAGGAGAACATGCCGCGGTGTCTCCATGTGTTTTGATAGTAGGAAGACATGCCGGTGTCTCCATGTGTTTGATAGTAGGAGACATGCCGGTGTCTCCATGTGTTTGATAGTAGGAGACATGCTGGTGTCTGTGTTTGATAGTAGGAGACATGCTGGTGTCTCCATGTGTTTGATAGTAGGAGACATGCTGGTGTCTCCATGTGTTTGATAGTAGGAGACATGCTGGTGTCTCCATGTGTTTGGTAGTAGGAGACATGCTGGTGTCTCCATGTGTTTGATAGTAGGAGACATGCTGGTGTCTCCATGTGTTTGATAGTAGGAGACATGCTGGTGTCTCCATGTGTTTGATAGTAGGAGACATGCTGGTGTCTCCATGTGTTTGATAGTAGGAGACATGCTGGTGTCTCCATGTGTTTGATAAGTAGGAGACATGCTGGTGTCTCCATGTGTTTGATAGTAGGGAGACATGCTGGTGTCTCCATGTGTTTGATAGTAGGAGGACATGCTGGTGTCTCCATGTGTTTGATAGTAGGAGACATGCCGGTGTCTCCATGTGTTTGATAGTAGGAGACATGCCGGTGTCTCCATGTGTTTGATAGTAGGAGACATGCTGGTGTCTCCATGTGTTTGGTAGTAGGAGACATGCTGGTGTCTCCCATGTGTTTGATAGTAGGAGACATGCCTGGTGTCTTCCATGTGTTTGATAGTAGGAGACATGCTGGTGTCTCCATGTGTTTGATAGTAGGAGACATGCTGGTGTCTCCATGTGTTTGATAGTAGGAGACATGCTGGTGTCTCCATGTGTTTGATAGTAGGAGACATGCCGGTGTCTCCATGTGTCTGATGGTTGAGGAACACGAGGTTGAGGGGCATTATGTCACCTTCCAGCAGATCCATTGAAGAACTGTCTGCTTTCCTCTTGCGGTTGAAATGCTCGGCAAAGCTTAGATCCGACTGGCCCATGTCGCATTCTGTGGTTCCAGACAATCGGACCAGCTTTCCACCCCATGTGACTCTCCTCTTCGGGATCTGTGAAAAGCAGTGTGGTCAAGACAAAGGATCCCTCAAAGTGACACGCTGGCCGATGTCGGAGCGTTCTGGCTGTCTGACGTCTTGAGCTTAGAGACTGGAAAGACGTCTGAGACCAACCGCCATCGTGTCATCCTAGCTCAGACTCCCACCAGTATAGCTCACGTTACGAAGTAAACCTCGTGCCTCCGAGTAAACACAGATGCTTCAGACGTTCTCGATGGGGACATACCTTAATAGGGTGGGTTGATAAAGTACGTTTTGCGAATACTAATACTTTAGCACTTAAGGATGACATGCTATACTACAGTGTTTCCCCCCGCACTATGGCTAAGGCAGCCGCCCTAACAACAATAGTACCCCGCCTTGACTACCAATGTATTAAAAAAATAAATATATTAACAAAGAATTTTAAAAAAGAAAATTAAAAAAAATGCATTAACAAAGTACAAAACTCTGGTAGGGAAAGGAAACATGCTTCCATCAGGTACAAAAAATAAAAGATAAATAATTCATCGGTAATACTGTTCACAACAATAGTCGTGCTATAAAGCTTTTTGAACGCAATTGGACGGCGGATCAGGTGGTTGTATATATTACTGCGAACTGCCAGCCTCACCGGAGACCGCAGGGCCACGAGACCAAATGACAGGACGGCTCAAACCTTCTTGGCGGGCATGAGGCTGGAGCCGGTGACCAGCAGCTTGGTGAGGTTCTTGATGCGGTCCTGCTGCTCCTTCTGCAGCTGGTCCTTCTCCTGCAGGAGCTGGGACCACGTCTCCTTCTCCGTGGCCGTCACATGGGTCACCGAGGACACCTGTCCAGGGCGGCCTCAGTGTTAAGGCATCTACACCATCAGTAATGCAGTGGAGAGATGCCTTTACACCGCAGGAATGACGGTGTAAAGATGCCTTTACACCGTCAGTATTGATGGGTAAATATGCCTTTACACCGTCAGTAATGACGGTGGAGAGATGCCTTTACACCGTCAGTATTGATGGGTAAATATGCCTTTACACCGTCAGTAATGACGGTGGAGAGATGCCTTTACACCGTCAGTATTGATGGGTAAATATGCCTTTACACCGTCAGTAATGACGGTGGAGAGATGCCTTTACACCGTCAGTATTGATGGGTAAATATGCCTTTACACCGTCAGTAATGACGGTGGAGAGATGCCTTTACACCGTCAGTATTGATGGGTAAATATGCCTTTACACCGTCAGTAATGACGGTGGAGAGATGCCTTTACACCGTCAGTATTGATGGGTAAATATGCCTTTACACCGTCAGTAATGACGGTGGAGAGATGCCTTTACACCGTCAGTATTGATGGGTAAATATGCCTTTACACCATCAGTAATGACGGGGGAGAGATGCCTTTACACCGTAAGTATTGTTTGGGTAAAGAAGCATTTAAACAGTCAGCATGGTGGGTGTAAAGGCTTCTTTACACCCACCATGCTGGGTAGCTCTTCTGTAAAGGTTTTGACAGCATTAAGATGTTTAAAGGGGTAAACTAGGGTACCTTGTTGACATGTGTAACCCCGGGTACCCCCTGTATAAAGGGTACAAGGTGTTACCCCGGGTACCCCCTGTATAAAGGGTACAAGGTGTAACCCCGGGTACCCCCTGTATAAAGGGTACAAGGTGTAACCCCGGGTACCCCCTGTATAAAAGGGTACAAGGTGTAACACCCGGGTTAACGGGTAAACTAGGGTACCTTGTTGACATGTGTAACCCCGGGTACCCCCTGTATAAAAGGGTACAAGGTGTAACCCCGGGTACCCCCTGTATAAAGGGTACAAGGTGTAACCCCGGGTACCCCCTGTATAAAGGGTACAAGGTGTAACCCCGGGTACCCCCTGTATAAAGGGTACAAGGTGTAACCCCGGGTACCCCCTGTATAAAGGGTACAAGGTGTAACCCCGGGTACCCCCTGTATAAAGGGTACAAGGTGTAACCCCGGGTACCCCCTGTATAAAGGGTACAAGGTGTAACCCCTGTATAAAGGGTACAAGGTGTAACCCCGGGTACCCCCTGTATAAAGGGTACAAGGTGTAACCCCGGGTACCCCCTGTATAAAGGGTACAAGGTGTAACCCCGGGTACCCCCTGTATAAAGGGTACAAGGTGTAACCCCGGGTACCCCCTGTATAAAGGGTACAAGGTGTAACCCCGGGTACCTCTTGCAGGCGGCGTTTCAGGTCGACGATCTCGTTTCGGTATCTCTTGAGCAGCGCTCCGTCGTCGGACACCTCCGTCACGTGGGGGTCATTCTTCATCTTCTTGGCCGTGCTTGCAAACTGACAACAGGGAGTGACTTCATTGGGGGTCCCCTCATGGTTTACAGAGCACAGACCCTGATCTACGCCATCTAGATCTACCTGTACGCCAGTCTACAGCTACACTAGATCTACCTGTACGCCAGTCTACAGCTACACTAGATCTACCTGTACGCCAGTCTACAGCTACACTAGATCTACCTGTACGCCAGTCTACAGCTACACTAGATCTACCTGTACGCCAGTCTACAGCTACACTAGATCTACCTGTACGCCAGTCTACAGCTACACTAGATCTACCTGTACGCCAGTCTACAGCTACACTAGTAGGATCTACACCAGCTAGATCTACACCCACACCTTCTAAATCTGGACCTCCACCATCTAGAGCTCAAGCTTCACCAAGATCTACACCATCTACATCTAGACCGGGCCCCCTCCTAGACCGGGCCCCCTCTCAGACCGGCCCCCCTCTAGACCGGGCCCCCTCCAGACCGGGCCCCCTCCAGACCGGGCCCCCTCCAGACCGGGCCCCCTCCAGACCGGGCCCCCTCCAGACCGGCCCCCCTCTAGACCGGGCCCCCTCCAGACCGGGCCCCCTCCAGACCGGGCCCCCTCCAGACCCAGGCAGCGCTACCTGCAGGGTGCTGAGGGTCTCCTCCAGGGCGGCTGTGGTGATGGTGCAGATGATGACTGTCTTGGCGTTGCCCCCCAGGGAGTTCTGCAGGATGCGGGTCAGCTTGCTGTCTCTGTAGTTGGTGAAGCCCCTGGAGGAGGCAGACCGTGAGAGACCAGACGCTGACAAAGACCCCCTGCTGGTGGACCCGAGCCCCCCTTACCTCTGGCTCTCGTCAGACAGCTTCTTGATGACCTGGGCCAGGGTGAAGAGGCTGCGGTTGATGTTGCAGCCTTCCTTAAAGCGAGCGCCTTAAAAAACACAAAACCATGCCCCGGGGTCAAAACCCTCACTGTGGAAAGTCATGACTTATGTCTTATATCTAACCTGAAGGGATAGAACTAGTATACTACAGTAAACTAAGACTACTACACAACCTTAAACTAACAAAGACTAGTATACCACAGTAACTTAACCAAGACTAGTGTACTACAGTAAACTAACAAAGACCAGTATACCACAGTAACTTAACCAAGACTAGTGTACTACAGTAAACTAACAAAGACTAGTATACCACAGTAACTTAACCAAGACTAGTGTACTACAGTAAACTAAGACTACTACACAACCTTAAACTAACAAAGACTAGTATACCACAGTAACTTAACCAAGACTAGTGTACTACAGTAAACTAACAAAGACTAGTATACCACAGTAACTTAACCAAGACTAGTGTACTACAGTAAACTAACAAAGACCAGTATACCACAGTAACTTAACCAAGACTAGTGTACTACAGTAAACTAACAAAGACCAGTATACCACAGTAAACTCAGTCTATTGTCCTACAGTTAACTAACTCTGGGTTAGTTTGACCTACCTTCCGCGCCCGTCTGGCTGGCCCGTTCTGACCCGGCCAGATCGACGAGGTTCTGAAAGGGAGTACAAGGAGCCAGGTTTACTATACGAATACACTAGTACTACTAGTACCAGTAGCGCTGCTAGTTCTGTCCAGGTTACCAGGTGAGAGACGATGATGGCTCCCTCAGAGTTATCCCCAGAAGCCGGGTCGCTCTTTTCACGACTCTCCAAGATCTGGAGGGGCAGAGTGAAGACCACGATGCATCACAACACACTAAAACAAACACACTACCAGATATTAAACTCCTTTTTCACCACAGAGGTGTGGATTAAACTGCTTTATCACCGCAGAAGACAGTTTGTATTAAACTGGTTTATCACCGCAGAAGACAGTTTGTATTAAACTGCTTTATCACCGCAGAAGACAGTTTGTATTAAACTGGTTTATCACCGCAGAAGACAGTTTGTATTAAACTGCTTTATCACCGCAGAAGACAGTTTGTATTGAACTGGTTTATCACCGCAGAAGACAGTTTGTATTAAACTGGTTTATCACCGCAGAAGACAGTTTGTATTAAACTGGTTTCTCACCATAAGAAAGATGGTGTGTATTAAAGTGGTTTCTCCCCACAGAAGAGGTGTGTATTTAAGTGGTTTCTCCCCACAGAAGAGGTGTATATTAAAGTGGTCTCACCATTCTGAAGATGGTGTGAGATCGACTGCTCCGCTCGTTCATCTTGGTCTTCCCATAATGCCGGTTTTCTTGGGAGAAGACAGACAATGGTTATGCTAACCCACAAACTAGCTAGTCAGACTGGCTGGTTTAACCAGGATTAATGACCTCATGAGAAGGGTCAACACTCACTCTCTCCCTTGCAGACCCAGGACAGGGCTTGAGCCGGAGACGTCACCAGCTCCTCCGTCAGGTCGGCCACGTAGATGTTCTTCTGCCGGTCAGAGAACAGACAGGATTAAGACCTGGGAATCTGGGTAGCATCTCATTACAGTGATGAGAAGGTGATGAGGGGGAACAGATTGATGAGAGGGTGATGAGAGGGTGACGGATAGTGAGATGAGAGGGTGATGAGAGGGTGACGGATAGTGAGATGAGAGGGTGATGAGAGGGTGAGATGAGGGGGATGATGGTGATGGATGATGAGATGAGAGTGATGGATGATGAGATGAGAGGGTGACAGATAGTGAGATGAGAGGGTGATGAATAGTGAGACGAGAGGTTGATGAGATGAGAGGGTGACAGTAGTGAGAGGGTGATGAGATGAGAGGGTGACAGTAGTGAGAGGGTGATGAGATGAGAGGGTGACAGTAGTGAGAGGGTGATGAGATGAGAGGGTGACAGTAAGGTGAGAGGGTGAGGTGATGAGAGGGGGAGACGGGAGGATGCTGCCAGATGGCGGCCGCGGTGCAGCTCTTACGTTGAGGGCCTCGCGGACCTCCAGCGGCTTCCTCTTCCAGCTGTCCACCAGCAGGTCGGTCACCGTCTCATTGTATATCTCCATGTAGGACACCCGCAGAAGGAACTCCTTCTGGGGGTACTGTGAACCCAAAGAGCCCAAGCTACCCCGGTTAGCATCTGACGCACGCCGGCCGTCCTCCACATGCAACCTGCCTGGCAGCGAGAGTTGGTTCTCCGATGCCAGTCTCGGAAATTCCTCCAATACTGCCTAAAATGCTCCAATCCGATGCCATCACATGAGTAGCTTATTAACTACATACTACGCAGGCAGAGAACATCAAACACTACATTGTTATGCTGCGTTCGTGAACGATCGGAGGTAGAAAGTCAGAATAGGAAACTCCTACTCCGAAAATTGACAACCTACGTGCGTTCGAGGCAAGTCGGAATAACATGGATGCTCACACTTAACTAATAATAATTAATATGATTATAAATGTAGATACATTTACAGATTAAATGTAATGACAAAAACGTTCCAGGCATCATAAGAGAACCCTTCAATAAGAACAAGTGTTATTAGTCGTCACAATGCTAGAAGCTATATACTCGGTATCAGAACATCTCCACTCGCAACATGGTTCTCCTCACGTTCTTAATGGTCTGGAAGACCTCCTCCATGGACAGGGGGATGACACCTGGAGCCAGCTTGCTGCCCATCATGGTGAAGGTCTTCCCGGAGGAGGTCTGGCCGTACGCAAAGATGGTTCCTGGAGAATAGTGCATTAGTAATGACGAAGATCCATCATAGTGGAACGCCGTCTGTATCTGCATACTTCACGAAGCACTAGAGCGGACGTCTAGTTGGGCCGTACCATTGTATCCCTCGACGGCGGAGACCACCAGGGGCTTGGCGATGTCCTGGTAGAGATGGTTGGTGGTCTCACTGGAGCTGAACACCCGGTCTGCTCAGAGGCACCAGAGAGGCTTCACACAACTCATCCCACAGAACATTTATTTCCAAACATTACCAGACAATTGCTGCTTAAAAAAGGTGCGATATGTAAAAGGCAGTGGCCAACAGAACAGACTAGGGAGATATGGAACATTATCAGCGGTGCAACGGTTCACGGGTTACCCGTGGTCCTTACAGATCAACCCTCACGGTTCGGGACGCAAGTGATCCGCGGATCGGCTGATAAAAAAAAAAAGTTGTGTGTTCCCGTGATCAGCGCATGTTTAAAGGACAATTCTGGTATTTACAACATCATCAAGTATCTCAGCGAAACACAGTTTCTGTCGTGTTTTATTTGGCTTTCCGCAAATCCCATAGAAACAGAAACCGGAACCGTTTGGTTGTAGTCTTTTCGCTCGGTTCTCCGTATCAACAGTAGGGCTAGAACCGGATAAAACACGACAGAAACTGTATTTCGCTACCATACTTGATGAAAAAAAAGAAGATGGGGATGTCTGCATTGCCCGGGGAGAGTGTAGACTCTAAACTCTCCCCGGGCAACGCAGACATCCTGAATTTAAAGTTGTAAATCCAGAGTTAGGGATTATTTATCAAAAAGTTATTCAAGACTCACTCACTTTGCACTCAGATAACTTGATGGGCATTTTGCTACATGCTTAATATACATTACTGATATCGTCTTATAGATACAATTATTGATTTGAAAAAAAGTATTGTTATGATTATGATAATAATGGTTTGGTTACAGTAATATTGAGATTCGGGGAAACCACTTTGGATGTTTCTAGGCTGGTCAGAGGGAAGAGACCGGCCCGAGGTAAGAGACCGGTCAGAGGTAAGAGACCGGTCAGAGGTAAGAGACCGGTCAGAGGGAAGAGACCGGTCAGAGGGAAAAGAGACCGGTCAGAGGTAAGAGACCGGTCAGAGGTAAGAGACCGGTCAGAGGGAAGAGACCGGCCAGAGGTAAGAGGTAAGAGACCGGTCAGAGGTAAGAGACCGGTCCGAGGTAAGAGACCGGTCAGAGGTAAGAGGTAAGAGACCGGTCCGAGGTAAGAGACCGGTCAGAGGGAAGAGACCGGTCCGAGGTAAGAGACCGGTCCGAGGTAAGAGACCGGTCCGAGGTAAGAGACCGGTCCGAGGTAAGAGACCGGTCCGAGGTAAGAGACCGGTCAGAGGGAAGAGACCGGTCAGAGGTAAGAGACCGGTCAGAGGTAAGAGACCGGTCAGAGGTAAGAGACCGGTCAGAGGTGAACTCACCGTAGCTGAAGCTCTTGGTTGTGATCCCATCGTCTAACTGGTGGATAGACTTCCTGTCGGCCTTCCAGTAGAGGGGCACCGGCACAGAGTCCTCTGTTGCAGCCCTCTCCTCCCTGGCAACCACATCAAACCCACCACCACACTAATGACATGTTCCCATAGTAACACCACACTGTAATGACATGTTCCCAAAGAAACCCAACACTGTAATGACAGCATACACACTAATAAAGCCTAAGAAGAACAATAGTGTAGCACTGCATGCATAACTCACTTAATAACTAACAAACAGACTCGTTAGTAGGGAGCCGTCAGAGCTGCAGCTTCGTAATGTTCTGGTCTGGACATTTTAACTTTGACTGTAAACTATTTTGTCAAACGCATCCGTCTTTGTAGAACAGACCCAGGGAACCCTAGCTTTCTGGATACTTCTGGGACAGTTACTTACTGTCCATTCTTATTTATTTTTGAATAAAAGAGTAAAGGTAGTAAAAGCTAACGTTAGCTCGTCGGGTTAGCCTCACCGTTCGATGAGCGGTCGGACTCTGACGCACACCTTCACCGCCGACTCCTCCGCCGCCGGCGCAGACATCGTACCAACAGATATATCTGGATCAAAACTCCTTATTTTATTAATTTATTAATTTACTGGAGCAGTGCTCGCAGACCTATCTTCCATCACAACGCTCAACTAGTATTTATTGATTTCAAACCGCCCGCGCTGCCCCGAGCGAGCTTCTGATTGGTCGAGACGTGACTTTTCACGAGCTTCCGTCTGACAGAAGCGTTCCGACGTCATCCATACGCGCCCACTGCCCGACTTACGTCACCCATACGCGCCAACAGCACACAAGCAACACATGAGACAGTGGACAGGCTTGTTACCAACAGATATTTTTTTATCAAGATCTGTATATGGGGTCTGTTTAGATCCTCTAGTTTAATCCAGTTCTATACAGGGATCTGTTTAGATCCTCATGTTGGAACTTCCCTGCTTCAGTCTCGACTGAGTAGGAAGAAGTTTGGCTCCTAGTTTCTAGATATACCATCATGTCTCTGTTCGTGGTTAACAGGTAAGGCTGTCTGGAAACTGTGTGTGTGTGTGTGTGTGTGTGTGTGTGTGTGTGTGTGTGTGTGTGTGTGTGTGTGTGTGTGTGTGTGTGTGTGTGTGTGTGTGTGTGTGTGTGTGTGTGTGTGTGTGTGTGTGTGTGTGTGTGTGTGTGTGTGTGTGTGTGTGTGTGTGTGTGTGTGTTATTTCTGAGCTAAATAAAGTACAACACAAGTGGTGCTTTTATTAATAAGACAAGATTCAGTTAATTATTAGTGTGATGTTGTTAATGGCATGTCGTTTTATGAATTTGATGTTAACAAAATTAGTTGAGGGGATTGTTAATGGGATGTGATAATATGAAGGTTATTATTAATGTGACGTTGATGATAACACATAGTTCTTATTAATGTGATGTTGTTAATAATGATATGAAGTTTATTAGGAATGTGAGGTTGGTAATATTAAGATGTAGTGATTAGTGAGGTTATGTTAATATAAAGATGTAGTGATCATTAATGTGAGGTTGTTAATATTAAGTTATGTTACTATTAATGTCATGATCATTAATGAGATGTTAATATAAAGATGTAGTGAGTAATGTGATGTTAATATTAGGATATGGGGTTGTTAATATTAAGATGTAGTGATTAGTGATGTTAATATTAATGTCATGATCGTTAATGTGATGTTAATATTGACATGTAGTTATCATTAATGTGATGTGGTCCTCAGGTACCTGGGGGACGAGGAGGAGGAGAGCGACTCCATCAAAGAGTCTCACGCCCAGCGCCTGCTGGCCCGGCTGCAGAGCAAGGCCAAGGAGAGAGAGCAGAGGGAGACCAGCCCGAAGAGAAACAAGAAGAGGCCGGCAGCAGAGAGCGGAGAGAGTAGAGAGCCGAAGCAGAAGACAGACAAACCCAAGAAGAAGAAAGTCAAGCTGACGGTGTCACCGGAGGTCCCTGAGCCTGTGACAGAGGAGGAGCCCGCGGGGGACAAGAAGAAAGATGGCAGCAAGAAGAAGAAGAAGAAGGATGGTTTGGGTGAGGCCACGAGTTCATTCATTCACCCCATTCATTAGAGCGTTGGCAGAAGGTTCCAGGTAGAGCCGCTGTTGCATTCTGCCCTGACCCAGCCCCACGGTCTCAGCACACACACACAGCACACACACACACACACACACTGACCCAGCCCCACGGTCTCAGCACGCACACACACACACACACACACTGACCCAGCCCCACGGTCTCAGCACACACACACAGCACACACACACACACACTGACTCAGGCCTGCGGAGGCTGCGTATACAACCCGCAATGCTTCAACAACATCTCAACCTTAAGTCATGGATGTCAATTAATTGTAATGAAATATTTACGATAATATGTCTAAGCTGGACATAGTATTACACATATTGTTAATGTGCATTGATTGAACTGTTGTGTTTGGGTTTAGTAGAAGACGCTAAGCAGATAAAGAAAACAGATGAAGGAGGAGTCAAAGAGGAAGGAGGGGAGATGCAGAAGGAGAACCAGGAGGCGGTGGTCCCGGAGGCGGTGGTCCCGGAGGCGGTGGTCCCTGAGGCGGTGGTCCCGACTGGTTTCACAGTTCTCGGGGGATTCGAGAATAAAGTGGCCCCAAAGGTATTGTGAACCTTGCCGTCTGACTAAGGGTTGTATTGAGAGGTCATAGTCCAGACTTACTTATGGAGTACCCTACAATACACAGAGTACCCTACAATACACAGAGTACCCTACAATACACAGAGTACCCTACAATACACAGAGTACCCTACAATACACCTCACTGTACTAGTAGTGAACCCTGTCCCAGTGAACCCTGTCCCAGTGACCCAGGTGTGTACCGGAGCTACAGGCTGTGCTGTGGTGTCTCCAGGTGCACCGCGTGCTGCCCCAGTGGCTGGCCCAGCCCGACATCATCCTGAGGGACATCCGGAGGAACCTGGTGGGGGTGGCTCAGGTCCAGGGCCTGGCTCCCGCCATGCTGAAGAGGCTCCAGGACAACGGAGTCACCAGCTTCTTCCCCGGTAACACCAGTTACACCAGTAACACCAGAGGACAACCAGTAGAACCAGTAACACCAGAGGACAACCAGTAGAACCAGTAACACCAGAGGACAACCAGTAGAACCAGTTATACCAGAGGACAACCAGTAGAACCAGAGGACAACCAGTGACACCAGTAACACCAGAGGACAACCAGTAGAACCAGTAACACCAGAGGACAACCAGTAACACCAGTTATACCAGTAACACCAGTTATACCAGAGGACAACGAGTAACACCAGTTATACCAGGAGACAACCAGTAGAACCAGTTATACCAGAGGACAACCAGTAGAACCAGTAACACCAGAGGACAACCAGTAACACCAGTTATACCAGAGGACAACCAGTAACACCAGTTATACCAGAGGACAACCAGTAGAACCAGTTATAACCAAGAGGAACAAACCAGTAAACAACCACTTAACCAGGACAACCAGTAGAACCAGTAACACCAGGAGGACAACCAGTAACACCAGTTTATACCAGAGGAACAACCAGTAACACCAAGTTAAACCAGAGACAACCAGTAGAAACCAGTTATACCAGAGGACAACCCAGTAACACCAGTAGGACAAGAGGACAACAGTAGAACCAGTTAACACCAGAGGACAAACCAGTAACACCAGTTATACCAGAGAGACAACCAGTAGAACCAGTTATACCAGAGGACAACCAGTAACACCAGTTATACCAGAGGACAACCAGTAGAACCAGTTATACCAGAGGACAACCAGTAACACCAGTTATACCAGAGGACAACCAGTAGAACCAGTAATACCAGAGGACAACCAGTAGAACCAGTTATACCAGAGGACAACCAGTAGAACCAGTTATACCAGAGGACAACCAGTAGAACCAGTTATACCAGAGGACAACCAGTAACACCAGTTATACCAGAGGACAACCAGTAGAACCAGTTATACCAGAGGACAACCAGTAGAACCAGTTATACCAGAGGACAACCAGTAACACCAGAGGACAACCAGTACAGTGACACCAGTTATACCAGAGGACAACCAGTAACACCAGTTATACCAGTAACACCAGTTATACCAGAGGACAACCAGTAACACCAGTTATACCAGAGGGCAACCAGTAACACCAGTTATACCAGGAGACAGCCAGTAACACCAGTTATACCAGTAACACCAGTTATACCAGGAGACAGCCAGTAACACCAGTTATACCAGAGGACAACCAGTAACACCAGTTATACCAGTAACACCAGTTATACCAGGAGACAACCAGTAACACCAGTTATACCAGGAGACAACCAGTAATAGCAGCTGGTAACCAGTAATGCTAGTAGATAACTTCAGCCTGGTATTCACCCATTCACACCCATTCAGTCATCCCCCACTACTCACCACGCTAGCTAATGAACTAATGACGTTAGCACTGTTCTCTGGGGAGTGGGGTTAGCCGGGTTAGCGTGTTAGCAGCGGGGCTAACTGCGCCCCCCCTCCAGTCCAGGCCGAGGTGGTGCCCGCGGTGCTGGAGTGTGTGGCCCAGGGGCTGCTGGTGGGCAGGGGGGGGTACCGGCCCCGGGACATCTGCGTGTCGGCCCCCACCGGCAGCGGGAAGACCCTGGCCTTCGTGGTCCCCCTGGTGCAGGTGAGCCGGACGGGGGTGCGGGGGTCGGGTGGTGCACATGATGGGGTTTAGATATGACGCATGGACAGGTGATGGACGGTTTATGTGGGGGTGTGTTTCCAGGCTCTGATTGGTCGGGTGGTCTGTGAGGTCAGGGCGTTGGTCGTGCTGCCCACCAAGGAGCTCGCCCAGCAGGTGAGACCGCAGCACAACGCCGGCCCTCCCAAGTGTGGGGCGGGTGTTTCCCCCGGTGTATAAAGTGTGTGTGTGTGTTCTCGCAGGGTGTGTAAAGTGTATGTAAAGTGTGTGTGTGTGTTATTGGCAGGTGTGTGTGTGTGTGTGTGTGTGTGTGTGTGTGTGTGTGTGTGTGGTGTGGGTGGGTGCGTGTGCGTTCTCTAGGTGGGTAAAGTGTGGGTGTGTTTGTGTATGTTTCCTCTCGAGGTGTGTGTGTGTCAGGTGTGTACGGTGTGTGATTGTGTGTTCTCAGGTGTGTAAGTTGTGTGTGTCCGATGTGTGTGTGTGTAAGGTGTGTGTGTGTATGTGTGTGTTAGTTTTCCAGGTGTGTAAGGCGTGTGTGCGTGTCCTCCCCAGGTGTGTAAGGTGTTTGCGCTGTACACTGAGGGCTCCGGTCTGAAGGTGGCCATCCTCGGTGGGCAGAAGTCGTTCGCTGCAGAGCAAACGTCTCTGGCAGAGCAGAGGTAAGGATGGCTTGCATTGGTCCAGCACTCGGGAACTCGTTTAGGTTCAGCCAATGAGGAGAGGGATCAGGATGGAGGAGGAGGAGCTCCTGAAATAGCCGGTTCTTCAAGGTTCTGGCAAGAGTTCTGTCAAGGATGGCTTGCATTGGTCCAGCACTCGGGAACTCGTTTAGGTTCAGCCAATGAGGAGAGGGATCAGGATGGAGGAGGAGGAGCTCCTGAAATAGCCGGTTCTTCAAGGTTCTTCAAGGTTCTTCAAGGTTCTTTAGTCAGAGGACATTAGGTCGTTAAGGAGACGCCAGAGATCGGAGCATTGATCCGTAAATAGTTTGTATCCTAATGTTATGGGTGTGCATAGTGTGTTACCTGTGTGTATTGTGTATTGTATGTGTTGTGTGTATTGTGTGTGTGTGGTTGTGTGTATAATGTCTGTCGGTATTTCCAGAGGCGGGAAGTGGAAGAGTCTGGCGGACATCGTCGTGGCGACGCCGGGCCGTCTGGTGGACCACATCAACAAGACCCCCGGGTTCCGCCTGGACCTGCTCCGCTTCCTGGTGAGGCCCGGACCAGGGGAGACCCCTAGAGGGTGATGAGGTCACCCCCCCCCCACACCCAGGCGGGACCCCTAGAGGGGGATGAGGTCACCCCCCCCCACACCCAGGCGGGACCCCTAGAGGGGGATGAGGTCACCCCCTCCAACTCGCAGGCGGGATCCCTAGATGGTTATGAGGTCACACCCCTCCCACACATCCAGGCGGGACCCCTGAGTGGGTGATGTAGGTTCGTGCCCCCCCCACGCGCAGGGGAGACCCCTAGAGGGTGATGAGGTCAGGCCCCCCCCCCACACCAGGCCGGGACCCGCTAGAGGTGATGAGTCACCTGAAGGCCCGGACCAGGGGAGACCCCTAGAGGGGGATGAGGTCACCCCCCCACACACCCAGGCGGGACCCCTAGAGGGGGATGAGGTCACCCCCCCCCACACCGAGGCGGGACCCCTAGAGGGGGATGAGTAGGGCTGGGCAAAAAAATACATTTAATTGATTTTGGATCGATTTCATTGACATTTTGCGATATCGATTCATAGAGCATGAGATCATTGGGCTGGGCAATTAATATCATTTTTATCGCGATTTCGATTTTAGCGTAAAACGAATACAATCGAGTAAAAATGTATCCTTTTTTTTTTAGCCCAAACTAATCGTGATTATAATCTAGCAGCGCCCCTCACGCCTCTATCCCCCCAGGTGATCGACGAGGCCGACCGGATGATCGACAGCATGCACCACTCCTGGCTGGGTCAGGTGGTCCAAGGCGGTGTTCGGAGCAGGAAGTGGATCCGAAGGTTCCTCGGTCTTCAGGAGGCGTGAACCCGCACACATCACCGCCGCCAGGTGAGCCCCCCGTCCGTCTGCTGTCACTCAGCGGGCTGTTACGCGTCTTTGAGGGTCTAGGAGCGCGCTCCATGAATCCAATCCAATCCATTTATTATTAATGTGTCTCCATGGGTTGTAAAAGCTTCTCAATGTCTTAAAAGCATCTCTGTGTGTTTTAAATGCGTCTCCATGGGTTTTAAAAGCTTCTATATGTGATTTAATGTTTTCAATGCACATTAGATACGCAGATCGTGCCAACTTTTGAATTGATCTTCCAGTTGTGTCCCGCAATTAGTTGTGGCCACCCTAAGAAACAATCTTAGCTAGTGAATGGAACATAAAGTTTTGTCTTATGGTAACAGTGACTCTGTGCTATGGCTACGTCAACACCGATACAGAGGAAAATATATCTTATATCTATCACCAAACATGTAACATATCCTGACACCAGGCCAGAGCTGTGGTTTCTTCCCACTCCTGATGTCTGACCGTCTGTCTGACCGTCTGTCTGCGTCCGTCAGCCTGTCCCCGCCCCAGATGCCGCTCCAGAAGCTGCTGTTCTCCGCCACCCTCACCATGAACCCCGAGAAGCTGCAGCAGCTCAGCCTGCACCAGCCCCGCCTCTTCAGCTCCACCCACGCCGGCCCCGGCCGGCCTCCTCGCCAAGTCGCAGGAGCGCTTTCAACTTCCCGAAGGGCTCACGGTGAAGGCGGTCCAACCTTTCCCTTTCACAATAAGAGCCTTCTTAAGTAGTAGTCCCTTCCCCTTTCACAATAAGAGCCTTTCTTAAGTAGTAGTCCTTCCTTTTCATTTCACCAATTAAGGCCCTTTCTTGAGGGTAGTAGTCCATTCCCTTTCACAATTAAGAGCCTTCTTAGGTTAGTAGTCCACCTTCCTTTCACAATAAGAGCCTTCCTTAAGTAGTAGTCCCTTCCCTTCTCCACAGATAAAGAGCCTGCTTAAGGTAGTTAGGTCCCTTTCCCCTTCACAATAAGAAGCCTTCTTTAGTAGTCAGTTCCCTTTCCTTTCACAATAAGAGCGTTCTATAAGTTACGGTTAGTCATAGTCCCCTTCCCTTTCACCAATAAAGAGCCTTCTTAGGTAGTAGTCTCCCTTCCCTTTCACAATAAGAGCCTTCTTAGGTAGTAGTCCCTTCCCTTTCACAATAAGAGCCTTCTTAGGTAGTAGTCCCTTCCCTTTCACAATAAGAGCCTTCTTAGGTAGTAGTCCCTTCCCTTTCACAATAAGAGCCTTCTTAAGTAGTAGTCCCTTCCCTTTCACAATAAGAGCCTTCTTAAGGTAGTAGTCCCTTCCCTTTCACAATAAGAGCCTTCTTAAGTACGGTAGTAGTCCCTTCCCTTTCACACTAAGAGCCAGAAACCCAGGGGGTTTAACTGTGGTTCCCTGTCCCCCTCAGGAGTACTTTGTTCCGTGCACGCTGAGCGCAAGAGCGCCTCTTGCATCCCTAGCACTACATCCTCCACATGAAGTTCTGCCCCGCTGCTCTGCTTCACCAACTCTCCAGGCAGGCGGCCCACAGGTGAGGCCTCCTGCTGGGAGGGGCAGCTGAGAGGGGTCTGATGGGGTTCTCTTTTCTTTTCTGTTGTGGTTCTGTTTTTGTTGTTGTTGTCGTTGTTGTAAAGTGTTTGTATACTTATGTGTCTGTGTGAGTCCAGTGTTTGTAGTGTGTGTGTGTGTGTGTGTGTGTGTGTGTATCTGTGTGTGTGTGTACTGTGTGTGTGTGTGTGTGTGTGAGTGTGTGTGTGTGTGTGTGTGTGTGTGTGTGTGTGTGTGTGTGTGTGTGTATACAGTAGAGATAGTGTGTGTCCAGGCTGTTTAGTGTGTGTGTATAGCAGTGTGTGTTTGTATAACAGTGTGTGTGTTTGTGTGTGTGTGTGTGTGTGTGTGTGTGTGTGTGTGTGTGTGTGTGTGTGTGTGTGTGTGTGTGTGCATAGTGTGTTTGTATAACAGTGTGTGTGTGTGTGTCTGCATAGTGTGTGTGTATAACAGTGTATAACAGTGTGTGTGTGTGTGTGTGTGTGCATAGTGTGTTTGTATAACTGTGTGTGTGTGTGTGTGTGTGTCTGCATAGTGTGTGTGTATAACAGTGTGTGTGTGTGTGTGTGTGTGTGTGTCCAGGCTGTTCCTGCTGGTCCGGCTGTTCGGGGGGGTGGAGGCGGCGGAGTTCTCCTCTCGTCTCTCCAGCGCTGAGAGGAAGCACACACTCAGACGACCTTCCCAGGCAGGGCAAGATCCAGCTGTGAAGGCACCGCCCACTGCCTGGCTGGGGTTGGTCAGTACCAAGGGATAATACAATATCTAGGGTTGGCATACCAGGGGATATCAATAATCTAGGGTTGGGCAGTACCTAGAGGGATATCATAGTTAGGGTTGGGCAGTAAACAGGGATAATCAACATCTAGCGGTGTGGACCAGTACAAGGGAATAATCAATATCAATCTAGGGTTTATCAATATCTAGGCTTAAACAATATGTATCATAGGGCTAGCAATTGTATCACAGGGTTGATCAGATTGGTGTTGTTTGGTCAGTGGGGTTAACTGATGGGTTGGTTCAGTAAGGTTAACTGATGGGCTATTAGTCAGTTGGGTGGGTCAGTTACAGGTTACTTGATGGGTATGTCAGTGGGGGTTAACTGATGGGTTAGTCAGTGGGGTGGGTGTGTGTGTATAACAGTGTCGTGTGAGTGAGTTGTCCAGGCTGTTGTGCTAGTCCGAGGCTGTTCGGGGTGTGGTGCGGCGGAGTTCTGGTCCGGCTGTTCGGGGGGGTGGAGGCGGCGGAGTTCTCCTCTCGTCTCTCCAGCGCTGAGAGGAAGCACACACTCAGAGACTTCCAGCAGGGCAAGATCCAGCTGTGAGGACCGCCCACACCTGGCTGGGGTTGGGCAGTACCAGGGGATAATCAATATCTAGGGCTAGGCAGTATCTAGGGTTGATCAGTTGGTGTTGTTGGTCAGTGGGTTAACTGATGGGTTGGTCAGTAGGTTAACTGATGGGTTAGTCAGTGGGTTAACTGATGGGTTGGTCAGTGGGTTAACTGATGGGTTAGTCAGTGGGGTTGGTCAGTGGGTTAACTGATGGGTTAGTCAGTGGGGTTGGTCAGTGGGTTAACTGATGGGTTGAGTCAGTGGGTTAACTGATGGGTTGGTCAGTGGGTTAACTGATGGGTTAGTCAGTGGGTTAACCGATGGGTTGTGTGTTGCAGGCTGATCTGCACGGACGCGGCGGCCCGAGGCATCGACATCGAGGGCATCAAGTGTGTAGTGAACTACGACGCGCCGCAGTACCTCAGGACCTACATCCACAGGTACACACACACGCAACAACCACACACACCACACACACACCATCACACACACCACCACACACACACAACACACACACTACCACAGCACACACACACACAACACAGCACACACACACACACACGAGGTTCTGGGTGGCTAAGTGGTCTAACTGTTCCCTGCTGTTACTCCTGCAAGGATTCGGGAGAACGGCCAGAGCAGGCAAAGCGCGGCGTAGCCTTCACCCTATCTGCTGGACGTGCAGTGACTCCCCTCCCCTTCGTAGCCACGCCCCTGACATTATAGAGGCGCCTGTGTGCCGGTCCCAGACAGGAAGCAGCTGCTGACCAGCGGGTGTGTGTTGTGCTCCACAGAGGAACAACTTCCTGAAGATGGTGGAGGAGGCAGGAAGCGCTGGGATCAAGAAGCACTCGGTCAAACACCAGCTGCTGAAGAACATGGCCCCTCGCTACGAGATCACCCTCAAGGAGCTAGCCAGCGCCATCAAGGTGAGCTACGCTCAGCTAATGCACTGAGGCATTCATGTTTAATAACTGCATTTCGTATTCATAAACTGCGTTTGTATTATAAAGAAAACCTGGCCATTCGTATTCATAAACTGCGTTTGTATTAATAAACTGATTCAGTATTAATAAACTGACATTCATATTAATAACTGCCTCACATGAATATAGCTGCCCTTCATATTGGATATACTGCTATATATAATTAATATTACTGCGTTCAATATTAATATACTGCCTTTATATTATATGACTGCCTTCATATTAATTATACTGGCATTTATAATAGATAAAAGCTGCACATTCAATACTAATAGCATGCATTTATATATAATATTTGACTTCTTCAAAAATAATTAGGCTTATGAATGCGTATATTAATACTGAATGCAGATTAAAAATATACTGGCATTCGGTATATTAAATATACTGGGAAATTAGATGTATTTTATGCAGTATACTAAATATACAGCATTCATACTACTTTTTATTTTGCAATCTCTTCATAGGACGAGAAAGACCAGTTCCGGATCAAAGTATAACGAAGAGGCTGACATTATGGGATGTAGAGAGCATAATGTAACCTCCTCTGTGATTGGCTGTATCTTCGTGGACTGCGCCACATGATGAAGAGGGCAGATGGTTTCCTCCTCTGGGAGTTACTATATTTTCTATTTGAGTCGTTATATTTTGGCCATAAAAGGGTTGTGTCTTGTGAGAGAGCCTGTTTCTATTTGTACTGTTTTGAAGCAGAAAACTATTTCTGCTATTCTGTTTCATACTCAGACATTTCAATAAAATGTTTCACATTGTACGTGACTCTTTATATTTTTCCATATTCTTAGATTTCCCTACCCTGGTAAAATTACAAAATGATGTCAGCGTATTTATTAATTTATTTATGGGAAAATAGATAATGCATGATTCTAATATAAATAGAGAATAAATATAAACGTGTATATCTACATATATATTTATTTTAGACCGATATATATATAAATATCTATATTGATATAAAAATATAGAGATATCTATACATATATCTATCTGTATAGATATAGGTAGATATTCGGAATTAGCCTTGGGAATTCCCTCGGCTCTTTTCGTTAAATTTCGGAAACGTCCCGCTGGTCACCGGAACTCGTCATAACTTTCTCCAGTGAACAAACTTGTTTTTTTGTATTCAGCGGAGAAGTCAAGTAAGTTTCACTCTTTTATCACATTCTAATTCATTACAAATGACCGTTGAATTGCCTCAACTTCCATTAACTTGGCCCATTGTATTGTCCCTCGTCCAGACAGTGTTTTAATCAGCCGGGTGCGGGAGTCCACCCTGAGTTGTGCAGATCAAGGATGTAGAATAGGATTAATAATAAGATTAATACTTAATATTAAATTGCCGATGACAGCTCGTCTGGTTCTGTCGCTTTATGTTAAACTATACTTTTTACTGCTCTATAATCTGATACAGAGAGGGTTAAGGGTGAGGTTTAGTTTACCCTCTGGGAGAAAAAGACTTTGTTACTTTGACCACAACTTACCTGTTGTACCTTTGATCACAATGGACATGTGGCTTTGAGCACAAATAAGTTGTTACCGGTTTTACATCTTCCATGTTACTTTAATCAGTTGACATGTTACTGGTAACATAATATTAACGACTGCATTAAAGAAATTCACCTTGTCGAAGTTGTAGTGCAAACCACGGGTCGTTTGGATGTGTGTGATGTGTTAGTGTTGACTGACTGATACTGTGTGTTTGGTTCTGTTGACTGGAAAGACGTGGTCTGTTTGGCCAATAAGTCATGTGGAATGGTCATGTTTGTTGAAGCTCTTGAATAAGGTGACACAGTCCATTTTAGTTGTATGTTGAGGTGAGAGGAACCGGAGGGAGTTGGTGACAAGGGCATATGGTCACATGTGTGTTGGGTGGAAGGGTTTGACAGTCTGTTCGTGTTGGATAGGGTTTGACAGTGTGTTGGAGAGGGATTAACAGTGTGTCTGTATGGGGAAAGGGTTAGACCGTGTGTTGTGTTTTAGACATTGTGTTGGATAGGGTTTAACTGTGTGTGTGTGTGTGTGTGTGTGTTGGCCCCCTCCAGCAGGATGAACCTGCGTGAGATCACGGAGAACGTGAAGCTGGCGCGGGAGTACGCCCTGCTGGGGAACTACAGCTCTGCCAGCGTGCTGTACCGCGGCGTGCTCACCCAGGTGCAGCGCCACCTGGGTGCCCTCCGTGACGGGGGCTTCACCCACCGCTGGCAGCAGGTGGGCCCCCCCCCCCCCCCCTCACCTATCCCCATGGGGATAGGGGATCAGACCCCCACCGTGGGGATAGGGGATCAGAGCCCCACCGTGGGGATAGGGGATCAGAGCCCCACCGTGGGGATAGGGGATCAGAGCCCCACCGTGGGGATAGGGGATCAGACCCCCACCGTGGGGATAGGTGACTGTTCCACCTGGGGGCCAACTCTTGTGGTCCTCTACTTGAGTTCTACGTTACTGTGTTGTTCTGCAGGGGTTGGGTTCTACTTTACGGTGTTGTTCTGAAGGGTTGAGTTCTATGTTACGTTGTGGTTCTGAAGGGTTGAGTTCTACTCCTTGAGTTCTATGTTACATTGTGGTTCTGCTGGGGTTGAGTTCTACTCCTGAGTTCTACTTTACGGTGTTGTTCTGTAGGGGTTGAGTTCTACTTTACGGTGTTGTTCTGCAGGGGTTGAGTTCTCTGTTACGTTGTGGTTCTTTAGGTTCTGCAGGAGATCAGCGAGGAGAACAAGCAGGTGGACGAGATCATGGCGACGCTGGCGAGCTTCCAGCTGAACGCGACGCCCTCCAAACCCAGCGAGGACGGAGACCTGATCTCCGCCCACGTCAAGCGCAGGTACCGAGGCTAGCTTCACAAAGCTACAGTCTGTAGAGCTAGCTGTATAGAGCTAGCTGCCATCTTGCTAGTCTATAGAGCTAGCTGTATGAAGCTAGCTGCCATCTTGCTACAGTCTATAGAGCTAGCTGTATGAAGCTAGCTGCCATCTTGCTACAGTCTGTAGAGCTAGCTGTATGAAGCTAGCTGCCATCTTGCTACAGTCTGTAGAGCTAGCTGTATAGAGCTAGCTGTATGAAGCTAGCTGCCATCTTGCTACAGTCTATAGAGCTAGCTGTATGAAGCTAGCTGCCATCTTGCTACAGTCTGTAGAGCTAGCTGTATAGTATAGCTGCCACTCTACTGTCTATAGTGCTAGCTATAAACTACAGTTTATAGCGCTAGCTAAATAAAGCTAAGCGCTACTATAAACTACAGTTTATAGCGCTAGCTAAATAAAGCTAGCTGTCTTCAGTCGGTGCAGTAGCTGTACCTTGGGGGGTTGGTCATGTGAGTCTGATTAGTACCACAGTGTGCAGCTCTCAGCTTAAGGTTCCTGATCGCTGCCCTGGAAATGGAGCCAACCCCACACACACTCACATGTACGCACACACACACATCTCCAGATTCACACACGCACACAAACAGCTCCAGATGCGCGCACACACACACGCAACGCACACACGCACACGCACACGCCTCCAGACACGGTGTCCTGGTGGCGGGGATGTACCCGTGGTCCGTAACGGTCCCGCCCCGGGGCTGCAGGTCGTCCCCCTGTCCGGTCAGGGCCTCCCCCCGGGACGGCCGGCCCAGCGCGGGGGTCCGCCAGCAGCCCCGACAGGCCCCCCGCGGCTACGGGGACGGGGGGCGCCCCCCCAGAGGCAAGGAGAAGAAGGACCCCAAGGAGGGAAAGGAGAAGCACAAGGAAGACAAGGTCAGGCTCACCTTCTAGATCTAGATCTACTGCACCTTCTAGATGATCTAGCTCTACTCCACCTAGATGATCTAGCTGCAATCTACCTTCTAGAGCAGGGGTCACCCACATGGGGCCCGCGGGGACCATGTGGGTGACCCCTGCTCTAGAAGAGGCGCCCGACAGGCCTGTTCTACGACATGGCACAACTCATTCTGGAACAACTCTTTCCCACCTTTTTTAAGTCATTGTTGATAATTATTGTGAGAAATCATTAACATGATCAGTGTCTTCACATAGATGATTATCAATAATCATTAATAATACTGTATAACTAAAGGCAACCTGAGCAAATTTGTTGTTTCAGAAGAGTGTCAAACTGGGTGCCCTTCGTATGACTCAGTGGTTCAAATTGGTTCTAGATGATCTAGCTCTCTTCCATCACTCTAGTCTTCAGATCTACTGTGACTCTCAATGCAATGGCCTCGTGTTGACCCTCCACTCTCTACACGTTTTTCCTGTGATGTCACTTCCTGTGGTGATGTCACTTCCTGTGGTGTTCACAGGCCAAGACGGAGGACCGCGAGGTGAAGCGGTTTGACGGCAGTGGACACGATAAGGACCTCGTGGAAGCCCTGGAGAGAGACATCATCTCTCAGAACCCCAACATCAAGTGGTACGATCACTAACTATAACTTACCTAACTATAACTATAACTAGAGGCCCTGGAGAGAGACCTCGTCTCTCAGAACCCCAACATCAAGGGGTACGATCACTAACTATAACTATAACTAGAGGCCCTGGAGAGAGACCTCGTCTCTCAGAACCCCAACATCAAGGGGTACGATCACTAACTATAACTATAACTAGAGGCCCTGGAGAGGGGTACGATCACTAACTATAACCATAGTGGTAGTGGGGCCCCTCCCTCTGTGTTGACGGGGTTGTCATGGTGACCCAGGGAGGACATCGCGGACCTGGGGGACGCCAAGCGGCTGCTGAAGGAGGCCGTGGTGCTGCCCATGTGGATGCCCCAGTTCTTCAGGGGCATCAGGAGACCCTGGAAGGTACGCTGCCCCCCCATTGGTCCACCGGGACACCAGTTCAGATAGTTCGATATTAAAGGTGTGTGTGTGTGTGTGTGTGTGTGTGTGTGTGTGTGTGTGTGTGTGTGTGTGTTGTGTGTGTGTGTGTGTGTGTGTGTGTGTGTGTGTGTGTGTGTGTGTGTGTGTGTGTGTGTGTGTGTGTGTGTGTCCTCCCCAGGGGGTCCTGATGGTGGGGCCCCCAGGCACCGGTAAGACCCTGCTGGCCAAGGCGGTGGCGACCGAGTGCCGGACCACCTTCTTCAACGTGTCCTCCTCCACCCTGACCTCCAAGTACCGCGGGGAGTCGGAGAAGCTGGTCCGCCTGCTGTTTGAGATGGTACGCCCCGCCCCCCCTCTCAGTCCGCCTGCTGTTTGAGAATGGTACGCCCCCGCCCCCCCCCCCTCAGTCCGCCTGCTGTTTGAGATGGTACGCCCCGCCCCCCCCCCCTCAGTCCGCCTGCTGTTTGAGATGGTACGCCCCGCCCCCCCCTCAGTCCGCCTGCTGTTTGAAGATGGTACGCCCCGCGCCCCCCCCCTCAGTCCGCCTGCTGTTTGAGATGGTACGCCCGCCGTCCCCCCCCCTCAGTCCGCCTGCTGTTTGAGATGGTTACGCCCCGCCCCCCCTCTCAGTCCGCCTGCTTGTTTGAGATGGTACGCCCCGCCGCCCCCCCCCTCAGTCCGCCTGCTGTTTGAGATGGTACGCCCCGCCCCCCCCCTCAGTCCGCCTGCTGTTTGAGATGGTACGCCCCGCCCCCCCCCTCAGTCCACCTGCTGTTTGAGATGGTACGCCCCCGCCCCCCCCTTCAGTCCGCCTGCTGTTTGAGATGGTACGCCCCGCCCCCCCCTCAGTCTGCCTGCCTGTTTGAGATTGGTTACGCACCGTCCCCCCCCCTCAGTCCGCCTGCTGTTTGAGATGGTACGCCCCGCCCCCGTCCCCTCAGTCCACCTGCTGTTTGAGATGGTACGCCCCCCCCCCCTCAGTCTGCCTGCTGTTTGAGATGGTACGCCCCCCCCTCAGTCCGCCTGCTGTTTGAGATGGTACGCCCCGTCCCCGTCACCTCTGCGGGGGTCTCACGGCTGTGTCCCCACAGGCCCGGTTCTACGCCCCCACCACCATCTTCATCGACGAGATCGACTCCATGTGCAGCCGCCGCGGGACGTCGGAGGAGCACGAGGCCAGCCGCCGCGTCAAGGCCGAGCTGCTGGTGCAGATGGACGGTACCGCAACGCTATCACCCCTAGAACCTTTAGAACCTCCTCTAGCACCACGACGCCAACACCTCTAGAACCTCCTCTAGCACCGAGACGCTATCACCTCGAGAACCTTTAGAACCTCCTCGAGGCACGCGCAACACTATCACCACTAGAACCTTCTAGAACCTCGCTCCACGCACCACCACGCTCATCGACTAGAACGCTCCTCTAGCACCGCAGAGCGCTATCACGTCGAGAACCTTTGGACCTCCGTCGAGCGACCGCAACACTATCACCGCTAGAACCTTTAGAACCTCCTCTAGCACCACGACGCCAACACCTCTAGAACCTCCTCTAGCACCGAGACGCTATCACCTCGAGAACCTTTAGAACCTCCTCGAGCACCGCAACGCTATCACCGCTAGAACCTTTAGAACCTCCTCTAGCACCACGACGCCAACACCTCTAGAACCTCCCCTAGCACCGAGACGCTATCACCTCTAGAACCTTCAGAACCTAAAGCCCAGTTCAGACCACTTGCAACGACTTGCAACTCCCAACTCCTTGGGACTCCGTGCAACGTTCTAAACTGGGCGGTTCTCACCGGCTGCACCGGGAGGGGGTTCCCCGAGCAGCTGTGAGCGCTCTGGCACAGCTGGGCATCATTTGCGTATAGGTTAGGTTTGTGATTAGTTAGGTTTGCGATTAGTTTTATTTTTATGTTGCTTGAGAGTAGGCTAGAGTTGATGTGTGTTGTCATTCTCCGGTACAATATCTGGAGCTTACCGGTAGTTTAGATTACCTGTTGTTGGATACGTTGCATTTTCCGTTAGTTGAATTTCAGTTTGATCCGTCTTTACCATCGGCTCCACTACTACTTGGAGATGGATAACTTAATTATAAACAGGCCTAATTATGTTAGTGAGAGTGAAATGGTGGCCGTTTTAAAATAATAATAAGGTCTGATTCCAGTCCGTTGTACCGTAGACCCACAGAGAAATTCTCCGCCGTAGTAAAAAAATCATAAATTCTTCCCGAAAACAAGAAAGGCAGCCAGATCAACTTGTGACCCTACTGTCCAGAGTTGCGACCAATTTATGGTCTTAACTCTGGTAGGGCCGTGACCTAAATGTTCTGTGCTGGGATTGGCTGAAGAGAAATACCTAAATCGCCGCGTTCTAAAACTGGACCTTGTGATTTGACATGTTCAACCTCTGGCGACTCCTGGCGACGACCCGTTCACACCGCCCCTGCGACGTTCTAAAAGCGTCTTGTTGCAAGGCGACTCTTTGGTCTGAACTGGGCTTAAAACCTCTAGAACCTTCAGAACCTCCTCTCGTACCGCGTCGCTAACACCTGTAGAACCTTCAGAACCTCCTCTCGTACCGCGACGCTAACACCTCTAGAACCTTCAGGACCTCCTCTCGTACCGCGACGCTAACACCTGTAGAACCTTCAGGACCTCCTCTCGTACCGCGACGCTAACACCTCTAGAACCTTCAGGACCTCCTCTCGTACCGCGACGCTAACACCTGCTAGAACCTTCAGGACCTCCTCTCGTACCGCGACGCTAACACCTCTAGAACCTTCAGGACCTCCTCTCGTACCGCGACGCTAACACCTCTAGAACCTTCAGGACCTCCTCTCGTACCGCGACGCTAACACCTGTAGAACCTCCTCTCGTACCGCGACGCTAACACCTCTAGAACCTTCAGAACCTCCTCTAGCACTGACCCCTATAGAACCGGTACTACGGTGTTGTGTAGCAGTGTGTTGTGTTGTGTAGCAGTGTGTTGTGTTGTGTAGCAGTGTGTTGTGTTGTGTAGCAGTGTGGTGTGTTGTGCATTAGTAAGGTGTTGTGGTGTGTAGCAGTGTGGTGTGTTGTGTAGCAGTGTGTTGTTTTGTGTAGCAGTGTGGTGTGTTGTGTAGCAGTGTGTTGTGTAGCAGTGTGTTGTGTAGCAGTGTGTTGTGTTGGCAGTAAGGTGTTGTGTTGTGTAGCAGTGTGGTGTGTAGCAGTGTGGTGTGTTGTGTAGCAGTGTGTTGTGTAGCAGTGTGGTGTGTTGTGTAGCAGTGTGTTGTGTTGTGTAGCAGTGTGGTGTGTTGTGCATTAGTCAGGTGTGTTGGCAGTAAGGTGTTGTGTTGTGTAGCAGTGTGGTGTGTAGCAGTGTGTTGTTTTGTGTAGCAGTGTGGTGTGTTGTGTAGCAGTGTGTTGTGTTGTGTAGCAGTGTGTTGTGTTGTGTAGCAGTGTGGTGTGTTGTGCATTAGTAAGGTGTTGTGTTGTGTAGCAGTGTGGTGTGTTGTGTAGCAGTGTGGTGTGTAGCAGTGTGGTGTGTTGTGTAGCAGTGTGTTGTGTAGCAGTGTGTTTTGTGTAGCAGTGTGGTGTGTTGTGCATTAGTAAGGTGTTGTGTTGTGTAGCAGTGTGTTTTGTTGTGTAGCAGTGTGGTGTGTTGTGCATTAGTCAGGTGTGTTGGCAGTAAGGTGTTGTGTTGTGTAGCAGTGTGGTGTGTAGCAGTGTGTTGTGGTGTGTAGCAGTGTGGTGTGTTGTGTAGCAGTGTGGTGTGTTGTGTAGCAGTGTGTTGTGTTGTGTAGCAGTGTGGTGTGTAGCAGTGTGGTGTGTTGTGTAGCAGTGTGGTTGTGTAGCAGTGTGGTGTGTTGTGTAGCAGTGTGTTGTGTAGCAGTGTGGTGTGTTGTGTAGCAGTGTGGTGTGTAGCAGTGTGGTGTGTTGTGTAGCAGTGTGTTGTGTAGCAGTGTGGTGTGTTGTGTAGCAGTGTGGTGTGTTGTGTAGCAGTGTGTTGTGTAGCAGTGTGGTGTGTTGTGTAGCAGTGTGGTGTGTAGCAGTGTGGTGTGTTGGCAGTAAGGTGTTGTGGTGTGTAGCAGTGTGGTGTGTTGTGTAGCAGTGTGTTGTGTTGTGTAGCAGTGTGGTGTGTAGCAGTGTGGTGTGTTGGCAGTAAGGTGTGGTGTGTTGTGTAGCAGTGTGTTGTGTTGTGTAGCAGTGTGGTGTGTTGTGCATTAGTCAGGTGTGTTGGCAGTAAGGTGTTGTGTTGTGTAGCAGTGTGGTGTGTTGTGTAGCAGTGTGGTGTGTTGTGCATTAGTCAGGTGTGTTGGCAGTAAGGTGTTGTGGTGTGTAGCAGTGTGGTGTGTTGTGTAGCAGTGTGGTGTGTTGTGTAGCAGTGTGGTGTGTTGTGTAGCAGTGTGGTGTGTTGTGTAGCAGGTGTGGTGTGTAGCGGTGTGTTGTGTGGTAGCGTTGTGTTGTGTAGCAGTGTGTTGTGTTGTGTAGCAGTGTGTTGTGTTGTGTAGCAGTGTGGTGTGTTGTGTAGCAGTGTGGTGTGTAGCAGTGTGGTGTGTAGCAGTGTGGTGTGTAGCAGTGTGGTGTGTAGCAGTGTGTTGTGTTGTGTAGCAGTGTGTTGTGTTGTGTAGCAGTGTGTGTGTTGTGTAGCAGTGTGGTGTGTAGCAGTGTGGTGTGTAGCAGTGTGGTGTGTAGCAGTGTGTTGTGTTGTGTAGCAGTGTGTTGTGTTGTGTAGCAGTGTGTTGTGTAGCAGTGTGTTGTGTTGTGTAGCAGTGTGTTGTGTAGCAGTGTGTTGTGTTGTGTAGCAGTGTGTTGTGTAGCAGTGTGTTGTGTAGCAGTGTGGTGTGTTGTGTAGCAGTGTGTTGTGTAGCAGTGTGGTGTGTAGCAGTGTGGTGTGTAGCAGTGTGGTGTGTTGTGCAGGTGTGGGCGGGGCCTCAGAGAGCGAGGACCCCTCTAAGATGGTGATGGTTCTGGCCGCCACCAACTTCCCCTGGGACATCGACGAGGCCCTGAGGAGACGGCTGGAGAAGAGGATCTACATCCCCCTGCCCTCAGGTACGCACGCACCTACGCACACACACACTGCCCCATAACGCACACACACACTGCCCCATGACACACACACCCCTCTGGTACGCACGCACCTACACACACACACACTGCCCCCTAACACACACACCCCTCTGTCTGGTACGCACGCACCTACGCACACACACACTGCCCCCTAACACACACACCCCTCTGTCTGGTACGCACGCACCTACGCACACACACACTGCCCCCTAACACACACACCCCTCTGGTACGCACGCACCTACACACACACACACTGCCCCCTAACACACACACCCCTCTGGTACGCACGCACCTACACACACACACACTGCCCCCTAACACACACACCCCTCTGTCTGGTACGCACGCACTCACTCTAACCCCCCCCCCTGTAAGGTGTGTGTGTAGCCCCCCCCCTGTAAGGTGTGTGTGTAGCCCCCCCCTGTAAGGTGTGTGTGTAGCCCCCCCCCTGTAAGGTGTGTGTGTAGTTCTAGCCCCCCTGTAAGGTGTGTGTGTTAGCCCCCCCCCTGTAAGGTGTGTGTGTAGTGCCCCCCCCTGTAAGGTGTGTGTGTGTGTAGTAGCCCCCCCCCTGAAAGTGTGTGTGTGTGTGCTACGCCCCCCCTGTAAGGTTGTGTGTGTAGCCCCCCCCCTGTAAGGGTGTGCTGTTGTAGCCCCCCCCTGTAAGGTGTGTGTGTAGCCCCCCCTGTAAGGTGTGTGTTGTAGGCCCACCCCCTGTAAGGTTGGTGTGTGTGTGTAGCCGCCCCCTGTAAGGTGTGTGTGTGTGTGTAGCCCCCCCCCTGTAAGGTGTGTGTTGTAGCCCCCCCCTTGTAAGGTGTTGTGTCGTGTTTGTAGCCCCCCCTCCTGTAAGTGTGTGTGTTGTGTAGCCCCCCCCCTGTAAGGTGTGTGTGTGTAGCCCCCCCCCTGTAAGGTGTGTGTGTGTAGCCCCCCCCCTGTAAGGTGTGTGTGTGTAGCCCCCCCCCCTGTAAGGTGTGTGTGTAGCCCCCCCCCCTGTAAGTGTGTGTGTAGCCCCCCCCTGTAAGGTGTTGTGTGTGTAGCCCCCCCCCTCTGTAAGCTGTGTGTGTGTGTAGCCCCCCCCTGTAAGGTGTGTGTGTGTGTGTGTAGCCCCCCCCCTGTAAGGTGTGTGTGTGTGTAAGCAGTGTGTTGTGGGGCTCCAGGTGAGGGCCGTGTGGAGCTGTTGAGGATCAACCTGCTGGAGCTGGAGCTGGAGGGAGACGTGGACATGGACAAGATCGCAGAGCAGATGGAGGGCTACTCAGGGGCCGACATCACCAACGTCTGCAGGTACCGCCTGTCCCCTCGTCTCCTCCTCTCCTCAAGTCTCCTGCTCTCCTCTCCCCTAGCCTCCTCCTCTCAAGACTCCTCTCCTCTCCCCTAGTCTCCTCCTCCTCTCCTTCCCTCAGGTTTCCTCCCCTAGCCTCCTTGGCCTCTCCTCCTCCCCCTTAGCCTCCTTCTGTCGTCTCTTCTCTCCTTCAGTCTCCCCTCTTCGTCTGGTCTCCTTCGGTCTTCTCTAGACTAGTCTCCTCATCTCGGTGTGTGTGTGTGTGTGTGTGTGTGTGTGTGTGTGTGTTGTGTGTGTGGTGTGTGTGTGTTTGTGGTGTGTGTGTGTTGTGTGTGTGGTGTGTGTGTGTGTGTGTGTCCCAGGGATGCGTCTCTGATGGCGATGCGGAGGCGGATCGAGGGGCTCACTCCGGAGGAGATCCGGAACATCTCCAAGGACGAGATGCACATGCCCACCACCATGCAGGACTTCGAGGCGGCGCTGAAGAAGGTCTCCAAGTCCGTGTCGGCGTCCGACCTGCTCAAGTACGAGGAGTGGATCGAGGAGTTCGGCTCCTGCTGAGGGGGCAGGCCGCACCACAGGGGGGTGTGTGGTGTGTGTGTGTGTGTGTGTGTGTGTGTGTGTGTGGTACCACAGGGGGGTGTGTGTGTGTGTGTGTGTGTGTGTGTGTGTGTGTGTGTGTGTGTGTGTGTGTGTGTGTGTGTGTGTGTGTGTGTGTGTGTGTGTGTTCACGGGGCCAAAAGTTAATAAAGATAATCAAATGAGCCTGGTTCTGTGGTTCTTGATTTAGACCGTACTCCCCTTTCCTTCAGGCTGATGTTGTTTAGGTTTACTAGCTTAACTCATTTACTCCTACAACACCTGCTAAAAACGCCTGCTAGAATCCTATGCTATTCTAGGAAAAAGAACCTCGTTGCCTGAGGGTTTTCAGAGAAAATAGTAAGAATTGTCCAAAATGTTGCGCGACGCAGCATCCAGCGCGAATACGGTAGGCAATTTATTTGCCACATTTGTGGCAATTTTTGTTCCATCCCATCAGCGATCAATAAATCACATTAATAATAACATAATAAACTCTGTATGAAATAATAACTTTATTACAGGCCTGTAATTAGCCCCTCAAATCATTTCATTCGGCCCGGATGAAATGATTGGACGGCCTGTCTACCTCCCTGCACTCATTGGTCAGGACCGGAGTCTTTCACAAGGCTAGGCAGGTCCAGTGCTAAAGCTAGCCTGTGTTTTGGGGGCGTGGCTTTGGAGAGACCTGAGGAAGGGAATTACTTAAAGGGGAAATATTATACCACCAGGTATGAGTGGGATTAGCCTTACAAGCCGTTTCGAAAAGCCGCCTCACTAGTGTGTGTGTCCACCTAGATGTGTGCTGGATAGATCCGTCTACCAGCCTAACCGGTGGACTGAAGTAAACGTTGCTCAACTATCCAGCACAGATCTAGGTGGACACGCCCACTAGTGATGTCATATGGGGCAGATTTTCGAACGGCTTGTAAGGCTAATCACACTCATACCTGGTGGTATATTTCCCCTTTAAGTTTGAAACTTTAATAACCTACCCTAGCTTTAAAGGGAATACGGCTAGCAAGACAACAAAAATAATATAGTTTTTAAATCTCTGACCGCCAAAAGACTCTTGATGGAGACAAACATGTCATTTGTTGTCTTTGAAGTAAAATGGATAATCGGAGAACACTTAACTAAGTGAGTAACTGAAATTTCTTGGGCACCAGTATATAAAATCACAACACAAAAGAAACCCACTCACGTTGCTGGCTTCAGTTAAATCCAAACGTTTTATTTGTTTTTTAACCATGCTCGACTTTATGATGCATCGTTATAAAGTGCTTTAACAGTTCTTCAAAATAAAAGCTCCCTAATTCATAAATTGTCATGTTTCCCCAAATGACAACCTGGTCCAAACAAACGGTGACGTCATGCACGAGAGTCCCAGTGAGCATGCAGCTGAGGCCCTCCCACAGCCAGTGGGAGGCTGGGTGCGGTCTGAGGGGGGGTCTGGACCGGACTACAGGGTCCAAGGGACCGGACTACAGGGTCCTGGTACTGGACTACAGGGTCCAGATGACCAGGTACCGGACTACATGGTCCAGATGACCGGGTACTGGACTACAGGGTCTGGGTACCGGACTACATGGTCCAGATGACCGGGTACCGGACTACAGGGTCCAGGTGACCGGGTACTGGACTACAGGGTCCTGGGGACCGGGGACCGGACTACAGGGTCCTGGACTACAGGCACTGGGTCCCGGACTACAGGGTCCAGATGACCGGGTACTGGACTACAGGGTCCTGGTACTGGACTACAGGGACTGGGTACCGGACTACAGGGTCCTGTCAAGAGGTACTGGACACCAGCATCAGAACAGTTAACCTCAGGGACCTCTATCACTAACTGGGGTTACCTTATCACTTCAAATAAAATCCAAACATGTATACTGCATGTCGTTTAGAAGAAGAGACTCGTCAATAGAAACGTATATTATCCCACACATCGCTCTGGAGAAAAGCTCCAGAACGTTTGACATCGTAGGAAGAGTGACCGCCTCTTCCCTGAACTCAGTAACCTCGTTTTCACATTCAATTAACAAACACAAACTCCGCTCACGTAGTTTACAGCAAATTCCACAACGTTACGCTGGCGTGCTGTACATCGCTAGGTCTGGGAGCAGTGTCGAAATGTATCATCAGGAGGGGGACTCAAAGCGTGGCTGAGCCGCCCAGATAGGCGTCAGTGAAAGCTAACTAAACATCAACTAACCAAAGGGGGCTAGGCTAGGTAGCTGTCCTCGGCTACAGCCATCAAGACATGCTAACAAACATCATCAAAGCTAGGTAGCTGTCCTTGGCCACAGCCATCCAGACATGCTAACTAAACACCATGTAACCAGGAGGCTAGGCTAGGTAGCTGTCCTCTGCTACAGCCATCAAGACATGCTAACTAAACATCTAACCAGAGGTTTAAGCTAGGTGGCTAGGTAGCTGTCCTCGGCTACAGCCATTCAGACATGCTCACTAAATATCATCTAACCAGGGGGCTAAGCTAGGTAGCTGTCATCGGCTACAGCCATCAAGACATGCGTCACAAGTAATGGAGGAGGAACAGCTGTTTGAGTCAGTATTCATACGGCAGAAGCTAGCTCTGCTAGCTAAGACATTCATTAAAACACAAATCATTTTACAATTATTTGAATATGTTTGTTTTGATGGGATTTGATCCTAGCCAGGAGCCGTGAGCCGGCCTCCGTCCAGCAGCACGTGTCGGTCTGCTGGACTCACTCGAAGGGAGGGGGGGGGGGGGGGGGGGGGGGGGGGGGGGGTCTAGGTCAGAGTGAAAGCATGAAACAAACATGGAGGCGCCGGGGGTGAGGGCCGAGTCATTCGGAGGTTCCTGAGGTGGGCTCCACCTCCATGTTCTCCAGCAGTGTGTGCTTCTCCTCCTCGGGCAGCAGGGGAACCTCCGAGAGGTGGTAGGACCTCCTGGAGGAGGAGGAGGAGAACCGAGAGGTGAGGACATCGAGGGCGTTCAGCAGACGCTTTTATGCACAGCGACTTACAATAAGAACATTGGTCAGAATAAAGAAACAACATATCTCTGTGGGTACAGTAAGGATGTTCATAGAACCAAGTACTAACCATCACTAGGTTAACCCATTCCCCGTATACAACAGAGATAGCTAGGATAAGACGCTACACAATGCTAAGTACTATTTTTAGGTGCCAGGACGTACAACATACAATAAGTGTGTACATTAAGTGCTAGGGCGTACAACAAGTTCTGGTAAACTCAGCTCTTTGCTGTGGGTTGGACACACCATCCCCAGTACCACAAAGAACCGGTCGATGCATTGAGGAAAACTTCCAATACAAAGACCCCTATGGACCCGGTTCTGTCTTGGTCTGTAACATTACAGACCAAGACAGAACCGGGTCCATTACAGGACAGGACAGAACCGGGTCCATTACAGGACAGGACAGAACTGGGTCCATTACAGGACAGGACAGAACCGGGTCCATTACAGGACAGGACAGAACCGGGTCCATTACAGGACAGGACAGAACCGGGTCCATTACAGGACAGGACAGAACGGTTAGAGTACCACTAACCCTACTTTGCCAGCAGCGCTGCTCTTCATAAGTTAATAAATAAGTCATCCTGTGGATGTCCTTCTAGGTTGGAGCTCTGTGATTGGCCGGCGTCGGCTCGTTGCTCACCTGTGTTCGCAGGTGGGGAAGAAGAGGTCAAGGATCTTCACGATGACGGCGGAGCCCACCACGCCGATGACCACGACCCACATGACCAGGAAGAAGAGCGGCAGCGACTCGGAGCAGAACCGCCGCACGCGCTCCCGGGCCTGCTGCACCCACACGCACACCGCCTGGGGGGGAGGGGCCTGTTAGCTTCATGTTAGCATCATGCTAACATCATGTCAGCACCATGCTAGCTGCACCCGTACACACACCGCCTGGGGATGGAGATACCCGTTAGCTTCATGTTAGCATCATGCTAGCATCATGTTAGCATCATGCTAGCTGCACCCACACACACACCTGGGGGAGAGAGGGACCTGTTAGCATCATGCTAGCTGCACCCACACACACACCGCCTGGGAGGGAGAGACAGATTAGCATCATGTTAGCATCATGCTAGCTCCAGGTTAGCCTAACGCTAACTGCACTCACACACACACACACACACACACACACACAGACCGGCATTAGCATCATCATGTTAGCACCATGCTATCACCATCATGCTAGCCCCTACAGGTTAGCACCACGCTACCAACATAATGTTAGCAGCATCATGTTAGCACCATGCTACCACCATAATATTAGCACCATGCTAGCATTGTCATGGTAGCGGCATGTTAGCGCCCTCCTATCCGGCCGTTCCCCCAGGCCCCACAGGGCCGACTCACAGAGTAGGAGGACTGGGCCCCGGGCTCCTCCTCCTGCTGCTCCTCCTGCTCCCTGCGGGCCATGCGGAGCGGCACCTCGGGGAGGCGTCCCGGGGCGGCGTACTCCTGCTGGGCGGGGGGGGGGCGGGACACCAGCAGGTCGTCCCCGGAGTCCCCTGAGACGACACAGAGGGGAGCGTCACTCGCTGTTCAGCCTCTCCACCACCAGGGGGCCCGGCCCCCCTGGCCCCATAGGGGGTCCATCTGGGGGCCGCCAGCACCCCAATACTCCTGCAGTTCACCTGCAGGGAGAGCTGCTGCTGCGCTACACAACACACTGCTACACAACACAACACACTGCTACACAACACAACACACTGCTACACAACACAACACACTGTACACAACAGGCCAGGTGTGTCCCGTCACTCGGGTCCGACCACAGAGCAGCAGTGCCCCACCTCTCTGGCGGGGCGGGGCGGGGACCAGCGTGTCCTCTCCCCGGGGGGCCCTGGAGAGAGGGCTGTGGCCGATGGGGTACACGCTGGTGTAGTGCGCACGCTGCTGGTAGCTGGGGTCCAGCAGGATCTTCACCTCACACATGTCCGCCTGCTGGACCTGAGACGTGCACACACACACACACACACACACACACACACACACACACACACACACACACACCACACACACACACCACACACACACACACACACACACACACACACACACACACACACACACACACACAGCGGTGTCAACCGTTTGGAGAACACAGAATTCAAAGGAGAGGAGAGGAGGAGAAGAGAAGAGGAGAGAAGAGTAAAGGAGTGGAGGAGAGGAGAGGAGAGGAGGAGAGGAGAGAAGAGTAAAGGAGTGGAGGAGAGGAGAGGAGGAGAGGAGGAGGAGGGAAGGAGAGGAGAGGAGGAGAGGAGAGAAGAGTAAAGGAGTGGAGGAGAGGAGAGGAGGAGAGGAGGAGGAGGGAAGGAGAGGAGAGGAGGAGAGGAGAGAAGAGTAAAGGAGTGGAGGAGAGGAGAGGAGGAGAGGAGAAGAGGAGGGACCAGGAGAGCAGCTCACCTGCTGGCCGTCCACCTCGATGACCTCACTGAACACCTGCAGTGAGACCACCTCCTCGTAGTCGCTGTACAGGCGGTTCTGGATCACCATCACCCGCGTTACCGCGGACACCAGGCTCCCAGCGTCAACCTCACTGCTGCCATTGGTCGAGTCCACTGTCAATCACAGCAAGACCAATAAACAGTCGTACAAGGCCATCGATGACCACGAGGAGCAGGCCGAGCTGCTGCAGGAGGAAGAGGATCTCTCTCCTGCTGAGCTTGAACCGCTCCATCAGCTCACCGTCGGCACAGACATCTATCGGATCCGTCCTGGCCCGTACGACTCTCTCTCTTCTAAATGCTCCCTCATTTTGTGGTCGGTATAATGGACGTGCCATCGTTTGAATATTGCCTACTAACGTTTTTAGTGAATATTCTCTGATTGTTACTATAGAGACTTAACGGACTATTGACTTTACGCCTGCCACTGACTAGGCTTAACATTTACGCCCGGTCTTAACGAAAGAATTGCTTAAGCCTAGATGGTGCAACTGGCGTAACTATCAGATCAGACTTAGAATGTTGAGTTAAGACCAACATGGCCTACGACCGGGCCCAAGCCATGTTGGTGCAGCCGGCCCAGGAGTGGGAGGAGTCAGTCTCCAGGAGTGGGAGGAGTCAGTCTCCAGGAGTGGGAGGAGGAGGAGGAGGAGGAGGAGGAGGAGGAGGAGGTGGAGGAGGAAGGAGGAGGTGGAGGAGGAGGAGGAGGAGGAGGAGGAGAAGAAGGAGGAGGAGAAGGAGAAGGAGGAGGAGGAGGAGGAGGAGGAGGAGGCAGCAGGACTCACAGAGCAGGGCCTGGCAGGGGAGGCGTGTGACCCCCGACAGTTCCACGGGGACTTGGTTCACCAGGACCTCCTCCTCACTCACTGACACATTCAGACTGATCTACACACACACACACACACACACACACACAATTAGTGCTGGCTGAGAGAGAACACAATCAAAACGAAACACACACACATGTGTCACATTATATGGAGATAGGTGGACTCACACACACTAGACACACACACACACACACACACACACACACACACACACACACACACACACACACACACACACACACACACACACACACACACACACACACACACACACACACACACACACACACACACACACACACACACACACACACACACACACACCTGCAGGATGCTGGAGTCCTGCAGGTGTCCGTCTCCCCCCAGTCCGGCTGTGACGTTGATCAGGATAGTCTCCTGTGGAACACAAGACCAGTGAGGATTAAATCCTCAATGCTGAGTCTCCATCATCAATACGCTATGATCAAAACTCTATGATCAATACTCCATGATCAATATACTAAGTCTGTGAGCAATTATCCATTAACAATGTACTGACTCTATGATGAATGCTCTATTACACTATATTCTCTGACTATGAAAGGATGAATAGCACTCAGATTCTATTAAATGCTCTATAGACTAGACTTATAAATAGCGGGGTTGATTTAAGAGTGGTGTTGTGAAGAAATGACATGATGTGTAGATCAGGAAGTATCAAAACAAGCATTGGAGTTTCTTTGATATCGGGATGCATGGAAGAACAAACGTGTAAATGTATAGGTATGGATATCGAAGTTCTGTGCTATTTGTATGCGGAACAATAGGTCCTGCTATGGACATTGAGGCGTTGTGGTGTCTGGATGGGGAACAATAGGTGTTCCTGAGGACCTCCCGAGTCCTGCTTACCGTGGTGGGAGGCTTGGGCAGCGGGGAAGAGGAGGCTGAGGCCAGCAGCAGGAGGCAGACAGCGGCCAGCGGGAGACCCATGGACTTCATTTTACCGCCACGTTATTCTAAGAACAAGACAGTTAGCGGGAGAACCAGGCGCGGATCGTCATGTCAATGTTGTATATCATGCGATAACACGAGCAGCGAACGCTACGTACCAAAACAGTGCAGTGACGCATGTAGAATACGCATGCGCACTGCTCAACTCTCGTCCCCTCGTCACTTCTCGTTCTCGCCGACGTGACAACGCGATGGCGGTGCTGCTTGAAACGACGCTTGGTGATATAGTTATAGATCTATTCACCGACGAAAGGCCGAAAAGTAAGAGTGCAGCCGGGGGGTGGTACCGGGGGTCGGGCTGACCTCTGGGCTGCGTGTGGGGGTCGTGTGGGGGTCATCGGGGATGCTACCCCTGTTAGCCGGTTAGCTGTTTACATGCGTTGCCAGATTGGGCCAGATTTCCTCCAGGGTTTCCCTCTGTGTTAGGGTTAGGGTTCGTGTTTCTACTACTGTACATTAACCATGTCTCACCTGCCATCACTGGTTGTCATTTTTCTAATCTTTCAGCCTCCCTGAACTTCCTGAAGTTATGCAAAATAAAATACTACAACTACTGTCTATTCCACAATGTGCAGGTAAACCCGTCCACCCCGCCACACCGTGTGGACACATCTTGTTCATTGTATGTAATAATAATACACATGTGTGAATGAGAGGAGCAGTTGTTGTGTTTCCATTAGTATGAGCCCCTGTTAACTCCTCCTCTGCGCCTCCAGAGGGACTTCATGGTGCAGACCGGAGACCCCACCGGGTCGGGGCGGGGCGGGGACTCCGTCTTCAGGTCAGCCTCCTCGTCCCCCCATGGCTGTCCTTTAGCATCCCCTAAAGCATGGTGGCACTTTGTGTAATGCAAGTCTAGCTGCTGGTTGTTCATTGAATGTCAATAAACTATCATATACAATGTGGTATTGAAGACACAAGTAGGGTCACGCTCTGAGTGAATAAATAGTAGACTCAAGGGACTACTCTCCCTTGATTGTGTGTCTCATTAGCCGGTAAAGCACCTGTTAGCGGGAAGTAGTCGTAGTATTGGTGGAAGTAGTCGTAGTATTGGTAGAAGTAGTAGTTAGTATTGGTGGAAGTAGTCATAGTATTGGTAGAAGTAGTAGTAGTATTGGTGGAAGTAGTCGTAGTATTGGTAGAAGTAGTAGTAGTATTGGTGGAAGTAGTCGTAGTATTGGTAGAAGTAGTAGTAGTATTGGTGAATAGTAATTATTAAATATTGTGTGAATAGTAATATAGTAGATAAGTGGGACTCTTTAACCATTTGATTTAGGGAGACAGTAAACAGTAAAATAGCCCCTGGCTTTAGTGAGCGGATGAGAGCTGTAGGATTGTACATGGCGTTGTTGAATACCGTGAAGATGAGCTCCTCACGGTCCTGTGGCTCCGCAGTAAGCTGTACGGGGACCAGGCGCGCTTCTTCGATGTGGAGAAAGTCCCGCGTATCAAACACAAGAAGAAGGGAATGGTTTCCATGGTGAACAACGGGAACAACCAACATGGATCCCAGGTAGGCCTCCTCTAGACTGCTGTCACCTCAGGTAGATGTCCTCTAGACTGCTGTTACCTCAGGTAGATGTCCTCTAGACTGCTGTTACCTCAGGTAGATGTCCTCTAGACTGTTCCTGCTGTTACCTCCAGGATGGTTCCCAGTATGCAGAGACTAAACCACGTGTACTCGCCAGTTCCTCATCACGACGGCGGACGGCGTGGACTACCTGGACGGCGTGCACACGGTGTTCGGCGAGGTGAGCGAGGGCCTGGAGGTCCTGGCCAAGATCAACGAGACCTTCGTGGACAAAGACTTCCTCCCCTTCCAGGATATCAGGTGAGCCTCGCGGGGCACAGCATCACGGCCACGCTGGGCCAGCTCCCTGATGAGAGGGTGAGGGTACGGTGATGAGAGAGTGAGGGTACAGTGGTGAGAGGGTGAGGGTTCAGTGATGAGGGGGTGATGGTTCAGTGATGAGGGGGTGATGGTTCAGTGATGAAGGGGTGATGGTTCAGTGATGAGGGGGTGATGGTTGGTTCAGTGACGAGGGGGTGATGAGGGGGTGATGGTTCAGTGATGAGGGGGTGATGGTTCAGTGATGAGGGGGTGATGGTTCAGTGATGAAGGGGTGATGGTTCAGTGATGAAGGGGTGATGGTTCAGTGACGAGGGGGTGATGAGGGGGTGATGGTTCAGTGATGAAGGGGTGAGGGTTCAGTGATGAGGGGGTGATGGTTCAGTGATGAAGGGGTGAGGGTTCAGTGATGAGGGGGGGATGTTGTTGCAGGATCAACCACACGGTGGTGCTGGAGGACCCCTTCGACGACCCCCCAAACCTCCCCGTCCCAGACCGCTCCCCCGAGCCCACCAAGGAGCAGCTGGATGTAGGTCACCACGGCAACCAGCTCAGCATCCTCACCGAAACTGTAGCAACCGAAAGACCACAGCAAAACCAGAGAACCAATCGTGTGTGTGTGTGTGTGTGTGTGTGTGTGTGTGTGTGTGTGTGTGCAGTGTGTGTGCTGTGTGTGTGTGTGGCTGTGTGTGTGTTGTGTGTGTGTGTGTGCAGCAGAGCGGGCGCATCGGGGCAGACGAGGCCATCGATGACAACGAGGGGCGGGCGGGGGAGGAGCTGGACGAGCTGCTGAAGGAGAAGGAGGCCAAGACACAGGCCATCCTGCTGGAGATGGTACCTCCTCCACACCTCCTCCTCACTACACCTCCTGCTCGCTCACACCACCTCCCCCCACATCAAACCTGTGTGTGTGTGTGTGTGTGTGTGTGTGTGTGTGTGTGTGTGTGTGTGTGTGTGTGTGTGTGTGTGTGTGTGTGTGTGTGTGTGTGTGTGTGTGTGTGTGTGTGTGTGTGTGTGTGTGTGTGTGTGTGTGTGTGCAGGTGGGGGACCTCCCAGATGCTGAGGTGAAGCCCCCTGAGAACGTTCTGTTTGTCTGTAAGCTGAACCCTGTGACCACCGACGAAGACCTGGACATCATCTTCTCCCGCTTTGGAGCCATCCAGTGGTACATTGCACACACACTACACACTGTCTACTACACTCTACATACACTACACACTGTCTGCTGCACCCTGCACCCTCCATACTATAAACACTGTAAACTACACCCTAAACCCTACACTCAGTGTCTCAGCCTGTTTTACTTTATAAGGTAGGATCCGTACACAGACTTATGCACTTAAGTCTAGTCTAGTGTATTTGAGCTGATCCCTTTTAGTATACACTGACACTGTGTGTTGTCTGTAGCTGTGACTAGTAACACTGTGTGTTGTCTGTAGCTGTGACTAGTAACACTGTGTGTTGTCTGTAGCTGTGACTAGTAACACTGTGTGTTGTCTGTAGCTGTGACTAGTAACACTGTGTGTTGTCTGTAGCTGTGACTAGTAACACTGTGTGTTGTCTGTAGCTGTGACTAGTAACACTGTGTTGTGTGTCTGTAGCTGTGACTAGTAACACTGTGTGTTGTCTGTAGCTGTGACTAGTAACACTGTGTGTTGTCTGTAGCTGTGACTAGTAACACTGTGTGTTGTCTGTAGCTGTGACTAGTAACACTGTGTGTTGTCTTGTAGCTGTGACTAGTAACACTGTGTGTTGTCTGTAGCTGTGGACTAGTAACACTGTTGTTGTCTGTAGCTGTGCTCTTAGTAACACTGTGTGTTGTCTGTAGCTGTGACTAGTAACACTGTGTGTTGTCTGTAGCTGTGACTAGTAACACTGTGTGTGTCTGTAGCTGTGCACTAGTAACACTGTGTGTGTTGGTCTGTAGCTGTGACTCTAGTTAACACTGTGTGTTGTCTGTAGCTGTGACTAGTAACACTGTGTGTGTTGTCTGTAGCTGACTGACTAGTAACACTGTGTGTTGTCTTGTAGCTGTGACTAGTAACACTGTGTGTTGTCTGTAGCTGTGACTAGTAACACTGTGTGTTGTCTGTAGCTGTGACTAGTAACACTGTGTGTTGTCTGTAGCTGTGACTAGTAACACTGTGTGTTGTCTGTAGCTGTGACTAGTAACACTGTGTGTTGTCTGTAGCTGTGACTAGTAACACTGTGTGTTGTCTGTAGCTGTGACTAGTAACACTGTGTGTTGTCTGTAGCTGTGACTAGTAACACTGTGTGTTGTCTGTAGCTGTGACTAGTAACACTGTGTGTTGTCTGTAGCTGTGAGATCATCAGAGACTGGAAGACGGGAGAGTCTCTCTGCTACGCCTTCATCGAGTTTGAGAAGGTGAGTCTGATGAAACGGCCCATGAGATGGTTCGTGATGGATCATGTTTAGGTTCCAGTAGGACTAGTTAGGAGGACTGGTTAATAGTCTGACGGTGGATCACTTTGTGTTCCCCAGGAGGAGGACTGTGGGAGAAGGCGTTCTTTAAGATGGACAACGTGCTGATCGACGACCGCCGCATCCACGTGGACTTCAGCCAATCCGTCTCCAAGATCAAGTGGAAGGGGAAAGGTGTGTTCAGGAGGTGGAGCGGGTCGGCTGGTCACCGGGGGGTGGCCGGTTCAATCCCCGGCTCCTCCTAGCGGAGTGTGGAGGTGTCCCTGAGCGAGACGCCCCACCCTGACTGCTCCTGATGAGCTGGCTGTCGCCCTGCGGTGCAGTTGACTACACCGCCGTCGGTGTGTGAATGTGTGAATTGCGTGAATGGAATGAGTGGTGAATGTGTGCACTGAACGGCGCCCCACCCTGACTGCTCCTGATGAGCTGGCTGTCGCCCTGCGTGGTTGACTCCGCCGTCGGTGTGTGAATGTGTGCATGAATGGGTGAATGGGTGCATGAATGGGTGAATGTGAGGGTAGATTGTAATGCGCTTTGAGTGGCCACTGGTTAGGAAGGCGCTGTATTAATGCGGCCCATTCACCATCATTGTCTAAACACCGTCAGTGCTGATGGATGACCAGCTCAGACCATCTCACTCCACTCCTCTCACCCCTCCTCTCACTCCCCTCACTCCTCCTCTCACTCCGCTCCTCTCTCTCCTCTTCTCACTCCTCTCTCTCCTCTTCTCACTCCTCTCCTCCTCTCTCACCCCCTCACTCCTCTCTCCTCCTCTCACCCCGCTCCTCTCACTCCTCTCTCCCCTCCTCTCACTCCTCTCTCTCCTCATATCACTACTCTCTCTCCTCCCACTCCTCTCTCACTCCTCTCACTCCTCCTCTCTCCTCTCTCTCTCCTCTTATCACTCCTCTCTCCTCTTCTCTCTCCTCTTCTCCCTCCTCTCACTCTTCCTCTCCTCCCTCCTCTCACTCTTCTCTCTCCTCTCACTCCTCTTCTCTCCTCTCTCCTCCTCTCTCCTCTCACTCCTCTTCTCTCTCCTCTTCTCTCTCCTCCTCTCAGGAGGGAAATACAGTAAAGACGACTTCAAGGCCTACGAGAAGGACGTGGACACCCGGTCCAAACTGGCTCTGAAGGACAAGGTCAAACCCAAACTGGAGTATCCTTTCAGAGTTTATATCAACCCAATCGGTTACTTCTACCTCATCCAACACACACACACAGATCTGACACTAATCCAACACACACACAGATCTGAAACTGATCTGACACTGAACCCGACACACACACACAGATCTGACACTGATCCAACACACACACACAGATCAGAAACTGATATGACACTGAACCCGACACACACACACACAGATCTGACACTATACAACACACACACAGAGATCTGACACTATACAACACACACACAGATCTGACACTGAACCCTTACACAGCCAGGGAACAGCATCCAGTCGCTAAGCAACACATTGTCCTGAAGCGCCCCCAAAGCACCCGGTACCAGCTGCTCCTAGAGGACGAGGAAGAGGAAGAGGAGGGGCCGGGCCTTCGTCCTCCAGAGAGGAAGCAGCCGAAGAAGCCAGAGAAGCAGAAAGATGACGAGAACGGCAGAGGGAGCAAAGTATCCAAGGTAGACCCTAAAACACCTCGTTCACCTTTAAACACATCCTTCACCTTAAGACACCTCCTGCACCTTAATACACCTCCTTCACCTTAAAACACATTCACCTTAATGCACATCCTTCACCTTAAAACACCTCCTTCACCTTAAGACACCTCCTTCACCTTAAAACACCTCCTTCACCTTAGAACACATCCTAAACCTTAAGACACCTTCACCTTCAAACACCTCCTTCACCTTAGAACACATCCTAAACCTTAAGACACCTCCTTCACCTTAAAACATCTTTCACCTTAATACACCTCCTTCACCTTAAAACACCTCCTTCACCTTAAAACACATCCTACACCTTAAGACACCTCCTTCACCTTAAAACACCTCCTTCACCTTAAAACTCCTCCTTCACCTTAAAACACATCGTTCACCTTAATACACATCTTTCACCTTAAAACACATCCTTCACCTTAAAACACATCCTTCACCTTAAAACACCTCCTTCACCTTAAAACACATCCTTCACCTTAAAACACCTCCTTCACCTTAAAACACATCGTTCACCTTAATGCACATCTTTCACCTTAAAACACCTCCTTTACCTTAATAAACATCCTTCACCTTAAAACGCACATCCTTCACCTTAAAACACACATCCTTGATGTTGAACACCTCCGTCAGGTGAAAAAACATCCTTCAGCTTTACATTCAATCAGTTTAATAATCAGTTCACACCTGATTAATCAGTTTAGATAATCAGTTCAGCCTTGATTGATGTGTTGTGTATGCCGTCCCTCCCTCCTCCAGGACAGCCACGGAGACAGCAAGACAGGTGGACAGCGAGACAGGGAGAGGGAGACGGGGAGACACAGGGACAGAGAGAGAGACACCGACCGACACAGAGAGAGAGACACCGACCGACACAGAGAGAGAGACAGAGACGGGCACAGGGAGAGAGACAGGGAGAGAGACAGGGAGAGCCACCACAAGCACAGGGAGCGGCCGCGGCCAGAAGGGGGCGACAGAGAGCAGGGCCGCCGCGAGAGGAGCCGCTCACCCAGGAAGACGCGCGACAACGAGAGGAGTCGCAACCGATGAGGACGAGGAACGAGGAGGAAGAGTTGTTTGTGTACATTTGTGTATGTCAGACCTGCTGTTGTGATGTGTTCCAGCTGATGTGTTTTAGGTAATAAAAGGTGCAAACTCAAACCTTTCTTATTTTACTTGATTTTCCCTTTATGACAGCGGTCATAAACGTGATGGGAGAGTTCTAAGGGATGGGGTCTGAAGACCGAACTGCCCCATTGGCTAACTTTAATTTTTATGCTGGAATCTAGAACTGGTAAATAGATAGTACTGGTCTCTGTTACTGGTCTAAAGATAGAACTGGTCTATGTTACTGGGGCTAGTGGTCTATCCTTATTACTGGTTTATGTTACTGGTTTAATGTTAGTAGTAGGCCTACTGAGAGGGTCTGTTATAGACCTGAAGTGAAGAGAATTTAACTCCTTAAGAAAAGCATGGCGTGTCAAGGCATAATATCAAGTCCATAAATATGAAGTCCCAAAAGAGTTCCTACTTCCGTCCAGGAGTTGCTGACTTTGTTGTACACCTGGCGTACAATCTAATCTGAACTGATCCGATCTGCTTTTAGATATGAGAATCTCCGTCTCGTAATGACGTCAATTGATCACTGCCCTCACCTGCGTTCACTGTAGCCTACTTCCTCCTCCCGTCAGCCGGAACCTGTTCCGCGGATTTTACCGCACACAAAGGCCCCCGTCAGTCAACCCGGAGCGGGAATCTCTGCTGACGATGCGGCCGGCGGCCCGCCTCGTGTTCTCCACACCGTTCCACATCAGACCCACGGATCATTTTCCATTGAACGTCTGATTGAATTGGTTGGTTGCTACTGTGGCATCAGTAGGCTAAGTCATTTAATCGTGACTATGTAGGCCTATTCAAAGTTGAAGTAACATTTTTGGATCTTAAACATATCTTGTTTTTCCGCATTTAAAGATCCGTAAGGTTTTAAATTTTTAGGTTTTATTGGAGAACTTCATCCATATAGGAACAGTCGGCTCTACAGAAATAGAGTCTGGAGTGACTTAATTGACCAATCAGAATCGAGGATTCAACAAACCTGTTTAAGAATTTACTCTTAAAATGAATACCACTGAAGGACATAAAGTAGGCCTATGTAGACATATTTAATAAAAATATTTTTTACAACAAATAAATCACAAACTTTTAAGGGAGACAGTTGATCGCTCCAAGTAAAGTAGTAAGTGAAGTACATGCTGCTGAAACCGTGTGCTGGCGTCCTGCAGCCTCCTCTCTAGTGCGGCCGGGGCTTGCTGGGACGCGTCGCGCCCGAAGCATGGATTGAAATTCAGAGGATTTCGGGGAAGGGACGAGTTTGGCCGCGGGCTTGAATGTCCCCGGGGCCTGTGTCGGGCCCTGTGTTTGACATGTGTCTGAGAGCTGGTATGAGGAAGCAATTGAGATCTGAGAACTGGCTGACGCGTCCGCTTGTCCTCTCTCCCACGCCTCCTAGCCCACAAATCCCGGTTCCTACCTACCTAGCTCACAGATCCTAACTCCTAACCCGTTGCTCCTTAGACCTAGCTCCTACTTCCTAACTCCTATGTCCTATTTATCCTACCTCCTAACTCATAGCATACCTCCCAACTATTAGATCCTACCTCCTTGTTCATACTTCATTGTTGCTACCTTCCTACCACCTCTGCCTCCTACATCCTAGCTCCTAACTCCCACCTCCTAGCTCTCCACTCCCAGGTGGCTCTGGTGGGTTGTGGGTCCTTATCTCCTTGCTCCTAGTCCTTACCTCCTCTGTCCCAGACTCCTTCTCCCACTGCCCCTTTAGAGACTGGTGTGTTTCGAGGAGTTTCCACATGAGACTGTTTCAAGGTTTCAGGCAATATTTAGATTTTGCGTAATAATTAAACGTTGCCTAATATTCATATATTGTGTAAGAGTTGCACTCTCTGTGCGGTGGACGGGAAGGGTCTCGCAGTGAGGGCCAGGGCACTACAGAGCCTTGGGGGAACACCTTCACTTTATCGCCCTCTTTGTAATAATATAGAACAATAAAGTCATATTAATGTGTCATACATATTTCCGATTCACATATTATATTTATGTATAATTAAGTATTCACAGTGTTTCTGTGGATACCTATCGTTTTTCTAGCTGTGAATTACAATAATGTATTTAATGTTTTTAGGCTCAAAGGAATACGATGTTCAGATGTGTTATTTTGTGATGCATTCGGACTATAGGGAGAGAGGGAGGGACTATGTTGCCAGCTGGACAAGTACTTGTACAATCCTGGTATTGTACCGTAAGATCTCCTAGATGAAGGAAGGTAAGTCTGTTTTGGAAATCCTTCACGTGAACAGGTACTTTTCAGAACAGAACAACAGTTCCTCCTCTTGTTTCCTCCTCTTGTTTCCTCCTCTTGGTTCCTTGTCCAGGTTCCGGGAGGGGTTTTTGATCTTGAGTTGAAGGTGAATGCCGAAGGAGAGCGAGGGAGGGACAATGCGCTGAGCAGCCCCAGAGAAGGAGTTGGCAGCCACTGCTACTGGAACAGGGAACTATTGACTCTGTTCCCCTACTCCTCTCAGCTCTCTCACTTCCTCCTCTGACTCATACACTCTCAGTCGCTCTGCGTCTGTCTCCAGCAGAGAGCCGGATAAAGGCAGAGACACACACACCAACACACAGAGAACACACAGCAACACAGACACAGACAGAGAACGGAGAGACAGGCAGACAACGGAGAGAAGGACAGAGAGGATACAGGAGTAAACGTCCATCAGGTGAGTTTGGTCCTCAACACAGAGGAGTGTTTGCGTGTGTGCGTGTGTGTGTGTGTGTGTGTGTGTGTGTGTGTGTGTGTGTGTGTGTGTGTGTGTGTGTGTGTGTGTGTGTGTGTGTGTGTGTGTGTGTGTGTGTGTGTGTGTGTGTGTGTGTGTGTGAGAGAGAGAGGTAGAGTGGGAGAGACAGAGAGAGAGAAGAATGTTACGTTGTCCCGTTCCATAGTTATGTGTGTTGGTGTTATGACTGTTTTGTAACAGAGGCCGCATGTGTGTGTGTGTGTGTGTGTGTGCGTGTGTGTGTGTGTGTGTGTGCGTGTGCGTGTGTGTGTGTGTGCTGTGTGTGTGTGTGTGTGTGTGTGTGTGTGTGTGTGTGTGTGTGTGTGTGTGGTGTGTGGGGGGGGGGGGGGTGTGTGTGTGGTATAAGGAAGTGAGGGAGTGCACATTGGAACAAACTGCAGATCATGTTGTGTTCTCTGTGGCGTGTTGCTAACAGCACACGCGTGTTCTCTGGAGTTTGTTACCAGCATACGGTGTGTTCTCTGTGTTACCTGGACAGGTTGTGTTCTCTGTGTTACCAGGACAGGTTGTGTTCTCTGTGTTACCTGGACAGGTTGTGTTCTCTTTAGTGTGTTGAGTCAACATAGAGAACGAATCTGCTTCATATCTCACTTCATGTGGACCAGGTGAGGAGGTAGGAGGTAGGAGAGTGTTGACCAGGTGAGGAGGTAGGAGAGTGTTGACCAGGTGAGGAGGTAGGAGGTAGGAGAGTGTTGACCAGGTGAGGAGGTAGGAGGTAGGAGAGTGTTGACCAGGTGAGGAGGTAGGAGGTAGGAGAGTGTTGACCAGGTGAGGAGGTAGGAGGTAGGAGAGTGTTGACCAGGTGAGGAGGTAGGAGGTAGGAGAGTGTTGACCAGGTGAGGAGGTAGGAGGTAGGAGAGTGTTGACCAGGTGAGGAGGTAGGAGGTAGGAGAGTGTTGACCAGGTGAGGAGGTAGGAGGTAGGAGAGTGTTGACCAGGTGAGGAGGTAGGAGGTAGGAGAGTGTTGACCAGGTGAGGAGGTAGGAGAGCGTTGACCAGGTGAGGAGGTGGGCGTGTCTTACGGTAGAGATGTGTTAGGGTAACGGTAACACCACACCTCCTCCATTGTGTTCCGTCCGTGCCACCGTGATACAGAAGCTCTTTAGAGCGAGTTGACAACCGGCTCAGGCCTGAACTGACCCCTTCCAGGGCCGGAGCAGCGGTTTGACATCAGAGCTGGTCCAACAGAGACTGGACGTGTTCGCGAGGTTAGCCCTAGACCAGGGCTGTCTGTGCCACATGACACACAAACACACAGTCAAATGATCCTGTGGCCCCGCCCCTTCTGATGTCACCTGTCGCCCTCTGGTACACAGGAGGTTCCCATGGAGATCCACCAGGAGCAGAAGGCTAGGAGGCTCCTCCCCAGAGACAGCCCCCCGGGGAGCCAGCCCTCCTCCCCCGACCCCCAGCCCAGCAAGGTGGAGCGCTTCCTGAAGCTGGGCTACACCCACAGAGACATCCACCGCGTGCTGCAGAGCCTGAAGCCCGACGCCCAGACCAACGACATCCTGGAGGAGCTCATCAAGACCTCCCCCCGGACCGCGGCCCACCCCGCCTCCCTCCCCACCCCGGCCCCCACCTCCACACCCCGGCTGGTGGCCCGCGGCTGCAGCCTCACAGACCCCGGCCCCCAGGCCCCAAGCCCCCGGGCCCCCAGCCCCAGGAAGACCCCGGCCAAGGCGCATCAGGGCAGCGGATTCAGGCCGGTGGTCATCGATGGGAGCAACGTAGCCATGAGGTAAGAGACGGGTGGGAGGACGGTGTTGAACAGAGGTAAGGGTGGCATAGACCAGAGGCTAGTTATTCACAGCATCATAGACCAGAGGCTAGTGACCCAAAGGGTAGCCAAGTGGCTACTGACCGAAAGGAAAGCCTGGTGCCTAGTGACTCAAAGGAGAGCCTGGTGGCTAGTGACTCAAAGGAGAGCCTGGTGGCTAGTGACTCAAAGGAGAGCCTGGTGGCTAGTGACTCAAAGGAGAGCCTGGTGGCTAGTGACCCCCAGCAGAGAGGTTGTGATTCCATCTAGGTCAGGTCAAACATGAAAAGGTTTCCTTGATCTCTGAAGGCCCTTTTCAGGGCACAATGTGTCGGTTCCTCCGCCGACTTCCTCTTCTGTGTTTTTCGGTTATTTATACTCTCTCAGAAGTACTGCATGTGAACTTTTCCTCTCCACACACCCTTATCGCTGGGAGTGTGATTGATCTACACTGAGGACGAGGCTTCAGTTCACAATGGGGTACTAGCTAGTAGCTAGCAGCTCAAAGCTAGCAGCTAGCAGCTCAAAGCTAGCAGCTAGCCTAGCAACCGGGGCTGCCAGAGTGTGAATATGAACCTAATTTCGCTACAAAACGTGCGGTGCACCAACACCCCTGAGCCGCAGTTTCACTTCCTCTTGTCCCAAACCGGTTTCAACAGGGGGTTAAGGCTGTTTGTTTTGGCGTCTTCGCAGCCATGGCAACAAGAAGGTGTTTTCCTGCCGTGGGCTGCAGCTGGCGGTGATGTGGTTCTGGGGGCGGGGCCTGCGTGACATCACCGTGTTCGTCCCCTTGTGGCGCAAGGAGCAGCCGCGCCAAGACACTCCCATCACAGGTACACCGTCATCACGGACAAGGGCTGGGTCAGCTGCAGGGGCGGGGCGGAAAGAGACTAACCCCATTGATTAGAGTGTGCGTGTGGCTCAGGAGGTACAGCGGGTCGGCTGGTAACCTGAAGGCGGCCGGTTCGATCCCCGGCTCCTCCTAGCTGTCGGGGTGTCCCTGAGCAAGGCGCCTCGCCCTGACAGCTCCCGACGAGCTGGCTGTCGCCCTGCATGGCCGACACCGCCGTCGTTGTGTGTATGTGTGCAGGAATGGGTGAATGTGTGCATGAATGGGTGAATGTGAGGCAGTATTGTTAAGAGCTGTTGAGTGGCCCCTAGTTAGCAAAGCGCTGTCTAAATGCAGTCCATCTAATCCCCCAGACCAGCACATCCTGGAGGAGCTGGAGAGCCGGAGGATCCTGGTGTTCACGCCGTCGCGACGCGTCAGTGGGCGGCGTGTGGCGTGCTATGACGACCGCTACATTGTGCGTCTGGCCGTGGAGTCGGACGGCATCATCGTCTCCAATGACAACTACCGCGACCTGCAGACCGAGAGCCCGCAGTGGAAGAGGTTCATAGAGGAGAGACTGCTCATGTACACCTTCGCCAACGACAAGTAAGACTAACCCAAGCCTCTGGACTGTCTAACCCCAACCTGTCTCTGTCTAACCCCTGCCTGCTTCTTAACGACCTGTCTCTGTGCTGTCCAACCCCTACCTGCTCCTTAACCCCTACCTGCTCCTTAATGACCTGTCTCTGTACTGTCTAACCCCTGCCTGCTCCTTAATGACCTGTCTCTGTACTGTCTAACCCCTACCTGCTCCTTAATGACCTGTCTCTGTACTGTCTAACCCCTACCTGCTCCTTAATGACCTGTCTCTGTACTGTCTAACCCCTACCTGCTCCTTAAGGACCTGTCTCTGTACTGTCTAACCCCTACCTGCTCCTTAATGACCTGTCTCTGTACTGTCTAACCCCTGCCTGCTCCTTAATGACCTGTCTCTGCACTGTCTAACCCCTACCTTCTCCTTAATGATCTGTCTCTGTACCTGGTCTAACCCCTGCCTGCTCCTTAATGACCTGTCTCTGTACTGTC
>OLKM01001003.1:92883-120383 GCA_900291075.1 Melanogrammus aeglefinus | reverse complement strand
CACTTAAGACTGAGAGACACTTAAGACTGAGACACTTAAGACTGAGACACTTAAGACTGAGAGACACTTAAGACTGAGAGACACTTAAGACTGAGAGACACTTAAGACTGAGAGACACTTAAGACTGAGACACTTAAGACTGAGACACTTAAGACTGAGAGACACTTAAGACTGAGAGACACTTAAGACTGAGACACTTAAGACTGAGACACTTAAGACTGAGACACTTAAGACTGAGAGACACTTAAGACTGAGAGACACTTTAGCCTGAGGCACTTTAGTCTGAGACACTTGAGCCTTAAATACTCTAGCCTGAGACATTGTGGCATTAAAATGTATACCCCAGTTGTACCGGGTGCTGTTGTACCGGGTGCTCCCCCATTTGGTCAATAATCACTTTATCCTTCCTCCTTCAAGGTAAGAAGTGTACTTACGGGAGCAAATGCAAGTTCTACCACCCTGAACGAGCCAACCAATCACAGCTCTCGGTGGCTGACGAGCTGCGAGCCATGGGCAGGCCGACGCCCACCCACCAAACGCCCGCCGACCTCGAGGTGGAACTCACCTCTATGTACCCCCCCTCCTCTCCGGCCACGAGAGACCACGCCCACCCCAGGGCCGGTCAGACCTGGGGCCCGGGGGAGGTCGGGGGCCCCCGGTCCTCCCTGGACCAGGCCCTTGGATCCATGGAGGGCTCTGTGTCAGAGTTGCGCCTCCGGTCCAGCGACGGTCTCTCCAGCGGCTATTCCAGCTACTCTGGGTCCTCTGGTCTCCACAGCGAACCCTGGGGAGGCGGGGTCTGGGGCAGCCTGCCTCTGGCCCCACCCCGCAGGGGGAGCAGCATGTCAGAGGGCGGGGCCACAGAGGAGAGGCGGACCCTGAGCAGACAGCTGAGCACCCTGTTCCCTCCTCGCACCGTCCAAGAGATCATGGAGACCCACCCCCACGTGGCAGACATGTCCCAACTCATCTCCCTCATACAGCGGACCACCCCCCTGTCCTAGCCCTTAAGCTAGCTAGCCCTAGCTCTAGCTTAACTTAACCCCTGACCCATGCTCTATCCTAACCCTAAATTAATCCCAAATCCTAACCTAACTATCCTAACCCTAACTTAACCCTGAATCCTAGCTCTAAGTTAACCTTTAACCCTAGCTCTAGCCCAACCAAGGGTATGTATCCTTAATGAGGAAGCCAGGGCCCTGTGTTTATCTTCTCAGCATTAAAACTGTTCCTCGGGTCAGAGTTAAGACCTGGTTGTAAATGTGCAATGCACTTCTCTATTGCTGGATTGCCAGCGCTGACTAACAGCATACTGTTGTGTCCCAGTTGCCTCAAAATGAGGAAACTTATTTTGTTAAGATTTATGGTTCCGAAGAGAACGTTTCCTTCCTCCTAGCTGTGAATACCACTGTGCCTTTATCTCAGACCATGTTTTACAATGTGTGTGAATAAAACTTTTTATACCTGATCATGTGCTTTGTTTATAGTTTTCTACAAACAACTAAACCTAAACCTAGAGAGCTAATTAAAGCTAAACCTAACCACACCAAACCAAGCTAATTGTATACCTAAACTTAACCAATCCCTAGCCGACAGTATACCTACACTTCACCGAGCACTTGTTAAACGTCTACCTTAATTTAGCAAAACCCAGGCGCAATGTATAACTTTAAACCTAAATTTAACCAAACCAAGCTAGCTGTATACCTAAACTTAACCAAACCTAGATAACATTCTACATAAACTTAACCACACCCTAGCTGACTTTCTACCTAAACTTAACCAAACCAAGCTAACTGTGTTCCTTAACTTACTCAAAAAGCGTTTGCTTCCCTCCGCATGTTGCTGGAGGCAGGTATCTGGAGGCTTGAATATCTCATATATATCCCATAATAACACGTCTAATGCGTCATGGCAATATGCCCCAGGATATATATTTACCCATTGAGAACGGGGTCATATCTTTTACCATTGAGAACGGGAGATCAGAGCAGGAACACATCGGCATATTAACCGAAATCCACACATCAGCATATTAACCGAAATCCACACATCGGCATATTAACCGAAATCCTGCGAGCGCCTCTCCGACGAGTTCAAGAGAACAACCCGAGCAGGTGGCGCCATCTGGCGGACGACAGAAGCTTCGGCTTCCAACACCATTAAAGACTTTTCCAGAATAGATTTTTTTAATTATTTTTACAAATAACTTATCTGTTACAAAGACAGTTTTCCCAGCTAAAATCAAAAAAACACTTTAGATATCCAAATAATTTGTTTTTCCACGTAATAAAACAAACTCCTGGTTAGAAACAGGAGTCCCACTTTGTACGATTTCAGTTGGTTTTGTTTTAAGGCACTTTGATTGGTGAGAGCGAAGACCTAGGCACTAATGCACGGCTTTTTTTTCACAAAATGTGGGAAAACTTCACAAAAATAATCATGACACAGTTTCTGGAACTGATTTGCAATTAGAAAACGTTTGAAATCGTCACCAAGAAAGCAGACAGGAAGGAGGAAGCGACCTGATAAAGATGGCGGCCCTGGCGCGTCTGTAGCGCCAGGTGACGTGGACGCCCAGACCGCAGGAACACTTCAAATATTCGAACGTCCACGCTTTTATTTTGAAAAACCGATTCAGACGGTCTAAGGCGGTTGTGTAAAGTCCAGAGGAGGCCGATGGCGCTTGATGGGGTCAGCCCATCGGGCGTCTCCCCCAAAAGTCAGAGTGATTCCGTGTGGCGACTCAAACCTTTATTGATTCAAACCTTTATTCCAGTTGTCACAGCAACGCACCGAGGTCAACTGAGGTCAACAGAGGTGAGCGAGGGGGGGCTGGCTTGATGTTCGGTAAACAAGGCCGAGGCCCCGCCCCTGGACCCAGGGGCGGGCCCGGGGGGGCGTGGCTTCGTGACGACGAGGTTTCCGTCCGTTAGAGAGGCGGTCAGAGTAAGAGACAGGAAGAGGAAGTCTATAACACTATACTTACAGGAAATACCAGAGAGGGCGGAGGGGCCTCTCCTCTCCGGACAGTACTGTACCCAAAGCATGCAGTAACCGTGGAGACCCCCGTAACCATGGACACCACCGTAACCAGGAAGTGAGCGTAACCAGGAAGTGAGCGTTACCATGTAGAACCCTGTAACCAGGAAGTGAGCGGCCAAGGCAACAGCCCGGCGAGGGGTAGGCCGAGCTGGCGCCCCCCAGAGGACCGGACGGAGCAGACCGGACCGGGACCGGGTCTAGACCCCACCTAGACCGGGACCAGGTCTAGAGCAGACCGGACCCCAGAGGGTACACAGCGGGGTGCCGTGTGAAGTTCATAATACTGAAGGGGAGCAGTTGGAGTATCCCATGGTGCACCTGTGTCCCAGCGAACAGGAGGGGGGGGGGGGGCGAGGTACGACTGACACACACACACACACACACACACACACACACACACACACACACACACACACACACACACACACACACACACACACACACACACACACACACACACACACACACACACACACATACACTCCTGTGGGTGGTCTACTGGCTCTCTGATTGGGCGGGGGGCAGGGCTAGAAGTGTCTGCGGAAGTCACACTCCTCACAGCGGTTCAGCGCAGGGTGGTTGAAGAAGGTGCACGCTGTGCAGCTCCACTGGCTGCCCTCCTCCTCCTCCTCCTCCTCCTCCTCCTGCTGCTGCTCCTGCTGCTGCTGCTGCTGCTGCTGCTGCTGCTGCTGCTGCTGCTGCTCCTGCTGCTGCTGATGCTCTGAGGACGACTTTGGACCACGGACGCCTCCCTCTGGAGGAGGAGAGAGAGGTTAGAGGAGCGACGGTGAGGAGAAGGGAGAGAGATGGGGGAGTGGGCGGGCCTCACTCACCGACCACCGCGGGACCTTTGGGTTTGGGCGGGACGAGGCCTAGGAACCCGATGTTGTCATAGAAGTTGTCGATGGCAATGGGGTTAAAGTGTGGTCCTGCACAGAGACACAGGCTCTTACTGGCTTTTAGGCCTTTCACACATTCACTGAAAAGACCATTCTGGGTAAATCTGAGTAAAGTCCCAGTAAAGTCAGGCTAAAGTCAGGGTAATGTCAGGGTAAAGTCAGGGTGACGTCAGGGTAAAGTCAGGGTGACTTCAGGGTAACGTCAGGGTAACGTCAGGGTAACGTCAGGGTAACGTCAGGGTAACGTCAGGCTAAAGTCAGGCTAAAGTCAGGGTGACGTCAGGGTAACGTCAGGGTAAAGTCAGGGTGACGTCAGGGTAACGCCAGGGTAACGTCAGGGTAAAGTCAGGGTGACGTCAGGGTGACGTCAGGGTAAAGTCAGGGTAAAGTCAGGGTGACGTCAGGGTAAAGTCAGGGTGACTTCAGGGTAACATCAGGGTAACGTCAGGGTAACGTCAGGGTAACGTCAGGGTAACGTCAGGGTAACGTCAGGGTAACGTCAGGGTAACGTCAGGGTAAAGTCAGGATAAAGATTTGGGCGAGATAGGGGAAGTCAGTGGAAAGTCATGGGGAAGTCCCGGTAAAGCTAGACACCAACCTCGTGTTTGCAGGAGATCGATCTCTTTGGTGAGGCAGTCGATGTCAATCTGCAGGATCCGGTTTTTACACCTCAACTGCTTCATCTCCTCGTTCTGAAAACCAAACCCGATGTCAGACATCAGAACCATCTGGTTCCACGCTGAAGTATTTGGTTCCACGTAGAGAACTAAAAAGGCGACAAACTACTTTGAGGTTACAGGACACGAGAGAGGCAGAAATATAGAGTGAGATAGTGACATAGTGATATAGTGAGATAAAGAGTGAGATAGTGAGAGGAAGTGAAACCAAGACAGAGGGATACAGAGAGGGAGAGAGAGAGAGTGAGAGAGCGACAGAAACACACACACAGACAGAGAGAGAGAGAGAGAGAGAGAGAGAGAGAGAGAGAGAGAGAGAGACAGAGAGAGAGAGAGAGAGAGAGAGAGAGAGAGAGAGAGAGAGAGAGAGAGAGAGAGAGAGAGAGAGAGAGAGAGAGAGAGAGAGAGAGAGAGAGAGAGAGAGACAGACAGTTGGACAGTGAGGGTCTTACGGAGGGTGTTTGCGAGGCGGAGTTGGACCTCTCATTCCTCCGCCTGGTGAGGTCGTTCTCCATGTCGTTCACCTCCTCCTTCAGCTTCTCCAGCCGCTGCCTCTTCATCTCCAGCTCCCGCCACAGGCGCTCCATACGGGCCTTCTGGTGCACCAGCAGGGCTGCACACACACACACACACACAGTCATATATACACTAATAATACACACACACACACACACACACACACACACACACACACACACAAACACGCTGCACCAACAGGACACACAACACACTCAGTAAAAAGTCCTAAAATGACCTCAGAGATTGAGGGAACTTGATTGATGTTCGTACCACTGGGTTCTCCACAACAACACTGCAGTCGGTTCTCCCTTCATGTTTCAGTTGATGTTCGTACCACTGGGTTCTCCACAACAACACTGCAGTCGGTTCTCCCTTCATGTTTCAGTTGATGTTCGTACCACTGGGTTCTCCACAACAACACTGCAGTCGGTTCTCCCTTCATGTTTCAGTTGATGTTCGTACCACTGGGTTCTCCACAACAACACTGCAGTCGGTTCTCCCTTCATGTTTCAGTTCGGTAAATGACTTTCTGTTTGGCCGGTGGTTTTCAATATCCTGTCCTCAGAGGACCCCAGTATAACACTAGGTAGCGACATAATGTAGCGTAGCAACATTTGCCGTCTAACCTGTCTACCACAAATTCATAGATATACTCAATGTTATGTTCTACGGGGGGGGGGGGGAGTTAGATATAGATCTTTAAGATGTTCTACAGAGGGGTGTAGATCTAGATCTACCAGATGTTACCCAGGGGTTTAGGTATAGATCTACTATATGTTGTACAGAGGGGTGTAGATCTAGATCAGGGGTCACCAACATGGTCCCCGCGGGCCCCAGGGCGCCCGCGGGGACCACATGAGGCGCCCGCAGGCCTGTTCTACACATAGCACAACTCATTCTGGAACAACTCTTTCCCACCTTTTTTAAGTCATTGTTGATCATTATTGTGAGAAATCATTAACATGATCAGTGTCTTCACATAGATGATTATCAATAATCATTAATAATGATGTATTACTAAAGGCAAACTGAGCAAATTTGTTGTTTCAGAAGAGTATCAAACTGGGTGCCCTTCGTATGACTCAGTACCCATGAAGTAGCTCTCAGGTTCAAAAAGGTTGGTGACCCCTGATCTAGATCTACCAGATGTTACCCAGGGGTTTAGGTATAGATCTACAGAGGGGTGTAGATCTAGATCTACCAGATGTCACCCAGGAGTATAGGTATAGATCTACTATATGTTGTACAGAGGGGTGTACATCTACCAGATGTTACCCAGGGGTTTAGGTATATGTTGTACAGAGGGGTGTAGATCTAGGTCTACCAGATGTCACCCAGGGGTTTAGGTATAGATCTACTATATGTTGTACAGAGGGGTGTAGATCTAGGTCTACCAGATGTCACCCAGGGGTTTAGGTATAGATCTACTATATGTTGTACAGAGGGGTGTAGATCTAGGTCTACCAGATGTTACCCAGGGGTTTAGGTATATGTTGTACAGAGGGGTGTAGATCTAGGTCTACCAGATGTTACCCAGGGGTTTAGGTATATGTTGTACAGAGGGGTGTAGATCTAGGTCTACCAGATGTTACCCAGGTGGTCCGGCCCCACTGACCTTGTGTGTAGGCCGCGTCGTCTGAGCCGGCGCTGAGCCGGCGGTGCTCGCTGGGCCGGTCCCGGGTCTGGAGGTCCTGCTGCAGCGCGGGCTCCGCCTCGCTGAAGTGGTGGTCCGGGAGCGGCAGCAGGTTGGCCGTCTCGAAGGTGGGGGACACCACGCCCGGGGACACCGCGGGGGGCTTGTTGGGCGACACCGTGATCTTGAAAGTGTACTTGGTGTTGGGCTGGGTGACCACCACCCGGGGGGATGACGCCCCCAGCCCAGCCCCCGCCGCCCCCGCGTGCCCGACGCGGGGCTTGGGCGGGTGGTGGTGGATGTAGGCGGGGCCCATGCTGAGCCCGCCCCCCATGGCGCGCCCCCCCGACCCCGAGCCCTGCATGGGGGCGTTGGCCGAGATGTAGACCGTGGGGGGGTTGCGGCCGCCGCCGCCGTCCTCCGCGCCGGCCGAGATGTAGAACTTGGGGGCGCCGCGGGGGGGGGGCATGGCCGAGGCCATCAGGGAGCCGTCCTCGCAGGCGGAGGGCGGGTGGTGCGCGGCGGGGGGGCTGGCCGAGATGTAGACGGTGGGCTGGCTGCGGCTCAGCGCGCCGATGGACAGCGGCGCGCTGGAGGAGCAGCCCGAGGACGAGGACGAGGCCGGGCAGGAGTTGGAGGAGGCGCTGGGGCGGGGCCCCCCGGAGGCCCGCAGCACGGCGCTGCTGGAGCTCCGCTGGGGCGACTCCAGCTTGATCTCGATCTGGTTCTTGCGGGGCCCGGTGGAGATGTTCTGGATGTTGTACTGGCTGAAGGAGGGGGGCGGCTGGGGGCCGGCGGGGGCCTGCAGGAGGCAGGAGGGCGCCTGGGGGGTGGTGGGGGAGCTGATGGGCATGTAGACGTGGGAGGTCTGGTGGGGGCCCTGGTGGGGGCCCTGGTGGGGGCCCTGGTGGGGGCCCTGGTGCTGCGAGGTATGCGAGGAGGAGGGAGAGGCGTGGGGGAGGCCGGGCCACGCCCCCGCAGGGCAGGACGGGTGGGGGTTGATCTGGTACATCTGGGGGGGCTGGGAGGTGGGGCTGTACTGGGCGCGGGCGGGGCCGGGCTGGGGGCCCCGGTGGACCCCCGTCTGGCTGACGTAGGGCCGGATGTAGATGGCGTTGCCCTGGGGGCTGCCCATGCCCGCCTGCGGCCCCCCGTGGATGTGCAGCGAGGTGGGGGTGTTGCGGCCCGTCTTGGGGGCCAGGGTGACGGTGATGGGGTTGAAGCGGGGGGGCGGGCCGCCCTGGGGCCCCTTGGCAGGGTACAGCCCCAGGTGCTGCGGGGGCTGGGGCTTGCGCTGGGGGGCGTCCATCGCGCCGTACGCCGCCGGGCGGGGGGGCCCCTGCGGCTCCTGCTGGTAGAAGTCGGAGCCGGGGGCCGCGGGGGTCTGCAGGGGCCCGTCCCCCGGGCCGTGGGCCAGCGTCCTGCTGCCGTTCATCCTGGAGCCCGGGGGGGGGGCGCGGGGAGCCGGGGTGGTCAGACCCAGGCTCAGCTTGGTCATGTGCTTCCGGAGCCCGGAGATGCTGGCGTCCGATAGGCTCTCGGTCTCCTCGCTGTACAGGTAGGCGGGGCTCACCTGGGACAGGTAGGCGCAGCAGGCGTCCACGTTGTTGTTGTTCTGGACGGACACAGAGAGCGGCTGCAGAGTATTTATACACATCGAGGAACGCGCCCCCGGCTCTACAGACGGTCCGACGGCATCCCTCCTCCCGACACGACCCCTGAAGTTTAGTATCGGCCGGGACCGGGCCCATAGCGAACATTGTGACTACTACTGCTCTTAGTGAAGGGTTCTCTTACCGTGACAGCGATGCATAGCCCGATTACTTACTGTCTACAATCGCTTTTTTCAGAATTAGATCATTTATAATGTTTAATTATAATAATGAATGTGTGTTCTTGCAGTCAAGCGTCCATGTTTTAGTCTTGGTAGCTTTGACACACGTCGGTCGAAGGTGGGGTTCCCCCCTCCGACCGCTAACACCGCGGGGGGGGTGACGCTCTCTGCCTGCGTGGTACAGGAGCGGGTCCCGCGATGGTATCCCATCTTAGCCAGTATCGGGGGAATTTCGACATGGTTCTCGGTATCGGAACAACTCTACACATGCTGGCACAAACTCCGGACACGGGGAGGAGCTAACCTGCAGGGCGCACTGGGACACCACGCCCTCGGGGACCTCGGGGTACTTCTGCCGCAGGTCGTGTAAAACCTGAGTGTCTATCTGCTGGCTTCCCTGGGCCATTCGTCTAGAGGCAGGACAGGACCGCTCGCTCCAGGGGCAGGTGGGCGTCAGCTAGAGGTCACCGGTGGACACAGCACTCCTCCAGCATCATCATCTGTGGGAGGATGAATACATGAATAAAGTCAACAACCCGACCACACACATTTGGCCAGGTGGGCGTGCATATGAAACACGGGGCGCTGTTCATAAGTCTAAGTAATAAATAAAGTCTTGATTCAGTTGGAGGTTGAACTCGAAATGCCATCGCAGAGAACACTTTGAAGGTACATGAACACGACCAGCCCCTGGACTGAGGGCTGCTAGGTGGGTAGCCCCCCAGGTCAGAAGGTCCCCTAGGTGGCCAGCCCCCGTAGCCCTGGTGGTTAGTGCTGGGTCTAGGTGGTTACCCCCTTTACTAGATGGGTGGGCCTCCGGGTCAGAAGGGCCCTTAGTTGGTTAGCCATGCTCAGAAAAGGGCTAAACTGGGTGTGCTCTGACTAACGCTCACTAACCCCACCCCCACGCAGAAGCACCCAGCCCTCCCCCGGTACGAGTGGGGGTAGAGAAACGAACACACCCCAACATACCACCACTTTCCCCGCTGATTGGCTGGGTGGTTGTGCAAGCGGCGTACGACGAAAAACTGGTTTAACGGGAAAGCAGCTAGCAGCAGGGTTTGAGTGGAGCCTGGCACCCCGCTAACGGCTCCTCCACTCCTCGCCTTGCTTTCCATGAAACCAAACACCCACAGGGAGATCTAATCTATCGCTTTAACCTCCCTTTACAAGCACCAGGGTCAAGTTTTTGTACATGGAAAAAGTATTTGTATATGTATTGAAGGATTAGCAGTAATACCCCTGACAAGTATTTATGCATGGATAAAGTATTTGTATGTCAAAAACTATTGAAGGAATGGCAGTACCTGGACAAGTATTTGTACATGGATGAAGTTTTTTTAGTTTTTGTATGTCTAACTTTGGAAGGATTGGCAGTAATACCTCCTGAGAGAATTAATCGATGGATAAATAATTTGCATGGATACACAATACCTTGAAGAAAGAGCAAACGGGGACAGTCCCAAAACCATTCCATCTCCATCCCAGTCTTGTATTCTAGGATTAACAGAAGGAATAAGCCTCAAACAAGGAGAGATCACCCCCCCACCACACAACGCATTGCTACAGCACACCCCACTACACCTTTACAACACAACAGCGCTATAAGACCCCTACAACACACAAAACCCACCCCATTACACTGTAAACACAATGCTACAACACAATAGTGCAATATAACACCACAACAACACACCGCCCACAACACACCGCCCACAACACACCCCTACAGCCGACACACCGCTACAACACAACGCTACAACACAACCCTACAGCCGACACATCGCTACAACACAACGACACAACCCTACAGCCGACACACCGCTACAACGCTACGACACAACCCTACAGCCGACACACCGCTACAACACAACGTTACGACACAACCCTACAGCCGACACACCGCTACAACACAACGACACAACCCTACAGCCGACACACCGCTACAACACAACGCTACGACACACACCCCTACAGCCGACACACGCGCTACAACACAACGACACAACCCTACAGCCGACACACCGCTACAACACAACGACACAACCCTACAGCCGACATAACGCTACAACACAACGACACAACCCTACAGCCGACACACCGCTACAACACAACCCTACAGCCGACACACCGCTACAACACAACGACACAACCCTACAGCCGACACACCGCTACAACACAACGCTACGACACACCCCTACAGCCGACACACCGCTACAACGACACAACCCTACAGCCGACACACCGCTACAACACAACGCTACAACACAACCCTACAGCAGACACACCGCTACAACACAACGACACAACCCTACAGCCGACACACCGCTACAACACAAAGACACAACCCTACAGCCGAACACACCACTACAACACAACGCTACGACACAACCCTACAGCCGACACAACCGCACCTACAAACACACAACGCTACGACACAACCCTACAGCCGACACACCGCTACAACACAACGCTACGACACAACCCTACAGCCGACACACCGCTACAACACAACGACACAACCCTACAGCCGACACACCGCTACAACACAACGCTACGACACAACCCTACAGCCGACACACCGCTACAACACAACGCTACGACACAACCCTACAGCCGACACACCGCTACAACACAACGACACAACCCTACAGCCGACACACCGCTACAACACAACGCTACGACACAACCCTACAGCCGACACACCGCTACAACACAACGCTACGACACAACCCTACAGCCAACACACCGCTACAACGCTACGACACAACCCTACAGCCGACAACACCGCTACACACAACGACACAACGCTACGACACCAACCCCTCGACAGCACACTCTACGCCACACCGCTACGCAACACAACGCTACGACACAATGCCTAACAGCACGACACAACGCTACGACACAACGCTACGACACAACCGCTACACAGCACGACACACCGCACTAACGACACACCGCTACAACACAACGCTACGACACAAACCTACAGCCGACACACCGCTACAACACAACGCTACGACACAACCCTACAGCCGACACACCGCTACAACACAACGCTACGACACAACCCTACAGCCGACACACCGCTACAACACAACGACACAACCCTACAGCCGACACACCGCTACAACACAACGACACAACCCTACAGCCGACATAACGCTACAACACAACGACACAACCCTACAGCCGACACACGCTACAGCCGACACAACCGCCTACAACACAACGCTACGACACAACCCTACAGCCGACACACCGCTACAACACAACGACACAACCCTACAGCCGACACACCGCTACAACACAACGCTACGACACAACCCTACAGGCCGACACACGCGCTACAACACACAACACAACGCTACGACACACAACCCTACAGCCGACACACCGCTACAACACAACGCTACGACACAACCCTACAGCCGACACACCGCTACAACACAACGACACAACCCTACAGCCGACACACCGCTACAACACAACCCTACAGCCGACATAACGCTACAACACAACGACACAACCCTACAGCCGACACACCGCTACAACACAACGACACAACCCTACAGCCGACACACCGCTACAACACAACGACACAACCCTACAGCCGACACACCGCTACAACACAACGACACAACCCTACAGCCGACCCACCGCTACAACACAACGCTACAACACAACCCTACAGCCGACACACCGCTACAACACAACGCTACGACACAACCCTACAGCCGACACACCGCTACAACACAACGCTACAACACAACCCTACAGCCGACACACCGCTACAACACAACGCTACGACACAACCCTTCGACACAACTCTACGCCACACCGCTACGGCACAACGCTACGACACAATGCTACGACACAACGCTACGACACAACTCTACGACACACCGCTACGACACAACGCTACGGCACAACGCTACGACACAACTCTACGACACACCGCTATGACACAATGCTGCGGCACAATGCTACGACACAACGCTACGACACAACCCTTCGACACAACTCTACGACACACCGCTACGGCACAACGCTATGACACAACGCTACGACACAACGCTACAACACACTGCTACGACACAACACTACGGCACAATGCTACGACACACCGCTACGGCACAACGCTACGACGCACCGCTACGGCACAACGCTACGACACAACGCTACGACACAACGCTACGACACACTGCTTCGACACAGCGCTACGATACAGCGCTACGACACAGCGCTACGACACAACTCTACGACACAACGCAACGACACAACGCTATGACACAACGACACACTACTATCACACAGCTACAGCCGACGCACTGCTACAGTTAGGACACACCACTACAGCTGACAGACCGCTACGACACAACAGTACGACACAAAGCTAGAGCCTACATACCACTACAGCTGACAGACTGTAAAGCGATACACGGCTACAGCCAACACAACGCTACAGCCGACACAACGCTACAGCCGACACACCGCTACAGCCACACACGCTACAGCCGCACAACGCTACAGCCGACACAACGCTACAGCCGACACACCGCTACAGCCGACACAACGCTACAGCCGACACACCGCTACAGCCGACACACAGCACCGCTACAGCCGACACACCGCTACGACACAGACCCGGCACACCGCTACAGCCGGCACACCGCTACAGCCGACACAGTAACAGCAGCTGACGACTCTCACAGCCGACAGCCGACATCACGCTACAGCCGACACAACCGCTCTACAGCCGACACAACGCTACAAACACACCGCATACAGCCGACACACACGCTACAGCCGACACATAACGCTACAGCCGACACACCGCTACAGCCGACACACGCTACGACACACCGCTACAGCCGACACACCGCTACAGCCGACGACAAACGCTACGACACACCGCTACAGCCGACACACGACGCTACAGCGACACAACGCTACGACACACCGCTACAGCCGACACAGGACACCGCTACAAGCCGACACACCGCTTACAGCTGACAGACTGTAAAGCGATACACGGCTACAGCCAACACAACGCTACAGCCGACACAACGCTACAGCCGACACACCGCTACAGCCGACACAACGCTACGACACACCGCTACAGCCGACACACCGCTACAGCCGACACACCGCTACAGCCGACACACCGCTACAGCCGACACACCGCTACAGCCGACACACCGCTACAGCCGACACACCGCTACAGCCGACACACCGCTACAGCCGACACAACGCTACAACACACCGCTACAGCCGACACACCGCTACAGCCGACACAACGCTACACCCGACACACCGCTACAGCCGACACACCGCTACAGCAGACACACCGCTACAACACACTGCTACAGCCGACACACCGCTACAGCCGACACAACGCTACAACACACTGCTACAGCCGACACACCGCTACAACACACTGCTACAGCCGACACAACGCTACAACACAACGCTACAGCCGACACAACGCTACAGCCGACACACAGCTACAACACAACGCTACAGCCGACACATCGCTACAGCCGACACAGCTACAACACACTTCTACAGCCGACACACCGCTACAACAGAGCACTCTCAGTGTGTCCATGGGACCCATCGCACATTAAAAACCTCTGAGCCCACATTGGGGATTCTTTCAGAGATCTCAGGTACAAGATGCAGTTTAATATCCTCATACTTAGGATAACACATTTGTGATCTGCATGAAATAATGAAACATCTGCTCTGTCCTGACCTACTAGCAGCTGTCTTAGTATTATGGTAATTCACATTATTTTACATTTAGGGACATTCTCATTCTGCATTGATAAAAACATCTGAAAATGTCCATATTCTTACAAGCTGCTTACCACTAATATATATATATATATATATATATATATATATATACACACACACACAAAAAATAATGTCCTCTTTTGATTTAAAAAGTTCACGCTATCAGAAATCAGGAACCAGGATCAGGAACAGATCGATTGCTGAGAAGGTTTTCACACAAAAATGATTTGTTTTGGTCTCGGTGTGCATCACAATAACCATTAAAGAAAGTGTGTGGTACGGATTGTCAGAATATAGCCATGTTACATCTCTTTAGATACATCTATCTTCATACATGTAAATACATCACAACTTAGTTCCTTTGGCTTCAGACCACAGCATGGGATGATCAACATCTTAAGCAACACCAAACATTAGGCAACACTGCAACAAACAAGTACTAATCTGTTCACACTGCTAGGAATGGACAATACAAGATGGTTGGTACAGTTAACAACCGTAAACACGTTTATTATACCACATAGGACCCTTAAACATGTAGAATTTGCCAGGTAGGACTCTTAAATATGTCCTTTTATATAATTGTATGACACTGTATAACCATTACATGTGTGTATTATAGCAGGCATGATTCCTAATATGTGTATTACACCAGGCATGACTCCTAATGTGTGTATTACACCAGCTTGTACTTGTACTTGCTTGTGCAACATGTATTGCACAAGCTAGTACTCTAATATTTGTATTATGACAGGTAGGACTCTAACGATGGATACTTCAGCAGGTATGACTCTTAATGTGTGTATTACAACAGGTAGTACTCTTAATGTGTGTATTACAACAGGTAGTACTCTTAATGTGGATATTACAACAGGTAATACTCTTAATGTGTGCATTACACCAGGTAGTACTCTTAATGTGTGCATTACACCAGGTAGTACTCTTAATGTGTGTATTACAACAGGTAGTACTCTAACTGAGTGTACTTTAACAGGTAGTACTCTTAATGTGTGCATTACAACAGGTAATACTCTTAATGTGTGCATTCCACCAGGTAGTACTCTTAATGTGTGCATTTACACCAAGTAGTACTCTTAATGTGTTCATTACACCAGGTAGTACTCTTAATGTGTGCATTACACCAGGTAGTACTCTTAATGTGTGCATTACACCAGGTAGTATTCTTAATGTGTGCATTACACCAGGTAGTACTCTTAATGTGTGCATTACACCAGGTAGTACTCTTAATGTGTGCATTACACCAGGTAGTACTCTTAATGTGTGCATTCCACCAGGTAGTACTCTTAATGTGTGCATTACACCAGGTAGTACTCTTAATGTGTGTATTACAACAGGTAGTACTCTAACTGAGTGTACTTTAACAGGTAGTACTCTTAATGTGTGCATTACAACAGGTAATACTCTTAATGTGTGCATTCCACCAGGTAGTACTCTTAATGTGTGCATTACACCAAGTAGTACTCTTAATGTGTTCATTACACCAGGTAGTACTCTTAATGTGTGCATTACACCAGGTAGTACTCTTAATGTGTGCATTACACCAGGTAGTATTCTTAATGTGTGCATTACACCAGGTAGTACTCTTAATGTGTGCATTACACCAAGTAGTACTCTTAATGTGTGCATTACACCAGGTAGTACTCTTAATGTCTTTACTTTAGCAGGTATGACTCCTAATATTTGTATTACATCAGGTAGGTCTCAATATGCGTTTATACCAGGTAGGATTGTTGAACATGTGTATGACACTGCATAACTGTGTATTACCATAAAAACCCAGGACGTTGATACATTTAAAACCTTAAATAAGAGTTATACACACTAAATGCACTTACACAGAACACTAGTATTACCAAGCTGTGAATCAGTACCAATACCAGCTAAATACTCACAATAGTTGAGCGACATGTAGTTAATAACTGAATAAGTACTACTCTTGTGACATGTCGTTACTGAGAGCAACACCGCTCTTTATTATCGCACCTCTCCAACTATTCCTTACGACGTTGTACGAAACACTCAATGGAAAAAGTAGCAACACGTCACGATAAAATGTAGTAAACTAGTTAAAACAAGTACAAAATCACTACTAACTAGCTAGGCAGGGAACCGAGCACACAAAGAAACACCGAGTTCCAACATTCAGTGTGGGGAGAGTATTAGAAGTTAGGAAACAACCACAGCTCCAACTTTTTCCACCAGTCAAACGCCGACAACAAACTTCTCCTCCCCGTTTTATGTCCCACTCCCGCGGGTCAGAAGTAAACCCCAACCGGTCCGTTAATCCACCACTTTATCCACCACATTATAAACTTTGTTAACTTAGTTAACTTTAAACACACTGGGCCTCCAAGCGGAGAGGGAAGCCTACCGTCTCCTACCGCCGCCGCTCCCCGGGCCAGCGGGTCTCCAGCAGGAAGAGAGCCGAGCGGGGGAAGCCCTGCCGCGGACCCGGAGCTCTGGCCGCGCCGAGGCCTGGGCCTCCTCGGTCCTCTGCTGGGGGGATACAGCCCCACGACCCCCCGCCGGTGGAGAGACTCGGAGATACTTGGGACAGCGCCTCGCTATCGTCTCGACTCCGCTGCTTTTTTCTTCTTTTCTCCTCTTTTCTCCTCCAGGAGAAACAAAATACCGTCTCACAATATGGAGGCTTCTGCGACGAGCAGCTATCGCGAGTGGAGAAGGTGTGGATATCGCGAGAGGAGAAAGTCGTCTGAGACTTTATACCTTGGGTGTATAATAAGAATATTTCTAGTCTAAGGTGTGAGATTTTTCCAGTGTCTGGGGCTTGTGGAGATGCTGACGTACTATCTCCACACTAGACTTGTAGCTATGCGTTGGCACAGGAGTAAAGGGCCTGGCTGTCAAACTAAGACTAGTTTTTAAGTCAAAACTCTCAGAAAAGCCCATTATCATTGTTCTACCATGGGCAGTAGGCCTATGGTAGTATCGGTTTAGCTAATGGTGTGTGTGTGTGTGTGTGTGTGTGTGTGTGTGTGTGTGTGTGTGTGTGTGTGTGTGTGTGTGTGTGTGTGTGTGTGTGTGTGTGTGTGTGTGTGTGTGTGTGTGTGTGTGTGTGTGTGTAAGACTGACTGGAGGGTAGGGGGAGATGGAGGGGGAAGGTGGGGAAGTTTTGGAGTAAGGGAGGGGAGAGCTGAGGGGGGGACAGAGGTGGAGGTGGTGGTGGAGGAGGAGTGGTAGGGAGGAGTGAGGTGGAGGTGGTGGAGGAGTGGAAGGGAGGAGGCAGGTGGAGGAGGAGGAGGGAGGAGGAGGTGGAAATAGGGGAAGGGAGAGGGCTGGAGGTTATCTAGGATGAAATACGAAGCGTCTGGAAGTTGGAATCAAACGTCTCATAACTCCAATAGTCACATAACCAGTAGGGTTATTATAGCTATGTATGATATCAACAACAATATATAGTAAACAAAGTTTCTGTCATGTTGTCCTGGTGTATGTCTTGTGTTTTATCTTCTCAAACCTGATGAATTGTTATCAAGCTGTCACGGTAGCTGTGTCTCTGGTTGTCGTCAGGTATCGTCGCTGCCTGGTGGAGCTGCCGTCTGGCGGCATCTAGTGGGAAACTCCACAGCGTCTTCCAAAAGTTAAGGTTAAAATTAAACGAGCTAGGTATTTTATTACAATAAAATAAATGGCCAGCCTTTTTTAATTTGAAGAATATATTAGTGATAGGACCTGAATTCATTGATTATTTACATCCCTGTCCATCAGCATTCACTATTTTTATTTCCAGGTCATTTTAAGCTACAAGCTAGATGCAATGGTAGAAATGGCGACTTTGAATAGGCCTACTTAAATAATAGTTATATTTACCACTACATATTTGAGGAACAACAGTGAGCATTAAAAGACAAAGGTTTATCAATATCCAACGAGAAATTCTTTATTCTAGTCGATCTATTTCATGTTTGTAGACCATCTGAAATGCTTTCTGTGGTTCAACAGCGAACATATGAAAAAAGTAAATCTGGGAGTATGTAATTGTAACATAATTAAGTAAGTGATATTAAAAAAACAAAACAAAGATAGTCTCTTAACATGAATATATCAAGTTGTGAATTAGTCTACATTCGTTCAAAATACAAGTCATTTTAGATTTTTTTTCTTAACAAGCTTTATCTAAGTGGCTCAACAAATCTTGTCATGCAGACCCACACAACAAGGCCTACAATCTGTTGGTTATATTTACGCTGCTCCGACTGCGCCCCGTGTGGTGCATTCGGGGTAGCACACTCGTTCAAACCGCTGGTCTCAGGACCGCTGCGGGGAGAAGTTCCAGAACGTGGAGACTGAAGTTTACGGTAAGAATAAAGTTAATGTTGGTGATATAGTTGGTTAAACACTAAAGTCCTTCAGGTTTTATATTATTTTAGAAATGTATAAGTAAAATAACCGTAAGCTGTAATTTGAAGTAAGCAGGGATGTAGACGGCGCCGGGTGCCGTTATCGGCAGCATGTAGAGCCCACCTGTGCTGGGTTAGCCATCAGCGAGGGGTTTAAGACCAGTCGGCCGTAAATAAACACCCGTGTGTGTCTGCGTGTGGGTGGCCGCGCTTTTGAGTTAATTTGTGGAGGTTTTTGGTCGCAGCGGTGGCTGTAGTAGGCAGTTAGCTCTGCTTGTTAGCCGCTGAAACGTGAGCAATTTATTGCCCAGTTCATTGGCAGTATATATTGACATGAGTTTGCTTGTTTGTGAGAATTTGTCAGCAATAAAACATGTCAATTTTGGTGACCCTTTGACCTTTCCTCTAGTGGAACTCTCACACAATTTGCTGAGTGTACTTACGATTTAAAGGGAATTCACCCTCTTAATTTTGTTCTGTAATTTTTTTCCCAGCACTATGAGGCCAAAATGTCAATTATTATGTTGGGCAGATTGACCAACACATATATGATTGATGCTTCATGCTTAATTTAAGTAGATCACCATAACAAAAATATATCATGTTTTATCTACTTTAAAAAAGTAAGGCAACTTTTTGCATCATTTTATCACATAGATCAAACGAGAGTAGTCTTGTATGTACAACATTACTTTTGCTAGTAATATCAACTTACTTTTGCTAGTAACGTCAACTTACTTTTGCAAGTGAAGACAACTTAATACCATTGAGTTGACTTTATTTTCAAAAGTAAGTTGACATCACCTGCAAAAGTAAGTTGACTGTACTTGCAAAATGAATGTTGCACATACAAAGACTACTCTTGTTTGATCTACAGGATAAAATGATGCAAAAAGTTGCCTTACTTTTTTTAAAGTAGATCAAGCACTTTATTTTTATCAGTGGGGGATCTAATGTCACACCTCCTTTTGAAGCCTCAAGTTGAAGGAAAACTGATAGATAGGCCTACTCAGTTGCTTCTTTCCAAATAAGTAACAAATAAATCTTTTGAGTTAGGCTACTACTTTGGTTAAAACCGACAAACTATTTGAAATAAAATTAATGTCAGTTAAGTCTCGCAGGGTGACGGACGTTAGGAACTGGATGTTGTCTTGATCATGAGGAACACCCCCTATCAGAATGTTCGTATAGGTATCAGACGGGGTAAATGGAACGGGGCTTATTGGTAGGCAGGCGGGTAGTCAGACAGGCAGGGGTCCAGTAACAGGCAGGTGAACAGACAGTCAGGGGCTCTGCGACAGACGGGTAGTCAGGCAGGCAGGGGTCCGGTAACAGGCAGGCAATCAGGCAGGCAAGGACTCGACGACAGAGTTTCGAGAATGCTGGTAGGACCGAATACTGATATGACTAGGTAGAGTAACAACGAACTGGCGCTGGCTGATAGGAGATCCCCGGCTGAAGTAGGGAATGGTGATTGGTGATTGCAGACTGGTGCGTGAGGAGAAGGACCACTTGCGCCAAGTAGCCACTAGATGGAGGTAGTGGACCGCGTAGCAGGACGCGGCGTGACAAATACGCACCCAGCAAGCAACGGACAGAGGTGAGATGGTACAGCAGTTTGCTACACGTCGGAGTCAAGCTGTGAGAGACTGTGGTTACGGGGAGATTCTGACAATCAGATAAGGGATGCGATATTAAGCAAAGGAACGTACGGAAACTTTTTAGAAGAGGGTCGTGGACGCTTGCATCTAGGCTGGAAATTGCTGCCCGTTGTGAGAGCATCGATGAACAAATGGCGGACATGTCACATGTGCGTCGGCTAGACCTTCCACAGACGCTGTTAACAGAATTGCTCTGAAAGATAATGCAAAAGGTAAACGAACAGAGACAATAAATATGATGGGAAATGCTGTGGGAATACTGATGACATTGGCCGTGATCCGAAATGACCTGCACGAGGACAAATGTGTCACAAGTGCCAAGGAAGAGATCACTTTGCAAAAGTATGCCGCACTAAAGGCGGGAAACCGAAACAAAATGTGAACAATGTGGATGAACGTGAGGACTTTGCATTTGCCATTGAAGATATCTACATGCCAGAGAGGGGGGAGTAACTGTAAAAATGCTGATTGCCTCTGGCGCAACAAGTAATATGGGAGAAAATACATCGGAAAGCATTAAGTGTCACTCCTACATTCCTAAGACAGAGAGGAAACTTTACACATATTCTTCGAAACAGCCACTAACAGTCAAGGGGGCATTCACATGTGAGGTGTCCACAGGTAAAAACGGAACAAGCTGAGTTCATCATTATCAGGGGAAGTGGTGAACCGCTGCTGGGAAAAGAGACATCAATGAGACTGGGGGTACTAAGAATAGATGCCAACATTGCTGCCATCACAAGCACTAAGCAAACACTCCAGCAGCAGTACCCCGAAGTGTTCAGTGGAGTCGGGAAAACTAAAAACAAGATGGGTCAGTCTACACATTAACCCAGAGGTGAAACCAGTAGTCCAGCCACTCAGGTGCATTCCATTCCACCTCAGGGGGGGCAGTAGAGTCCAGAATTAAAGAATTGGTGGACTTGAACATCATTGAGCCGGTAAACGGACCCACCCCGTGGTTGAACCCGGTTGTGATTGTCCCAAAACCTGGGAATGATGTCCGACTTTGCTTGGATTTGAGACGGTCCAATGAGGCCATAGTGAGGGAACGCTATCCGATCCCCACAGTGGATGAGCTACTTCAAGGCATGAATGCTCAATCGTATTCAGCAAGTTAGATTTAATATGGGGCTACCATCAACTCGAACTGATTCCTGATTCATGTGATATCACCAAATTTGCTGTGCACAACGGAGTGTACAGGTATAAAAGACTGTTGTTTGGTGTTTCCTCCGCCAGCGAACAATATCAGCACGAGATTGCCAATGCATTAGCTGGTATTGAAGGAGTGGAGAACATATCTGTTATAAAAACAAGCATTCAGTGCTCGCACAAAGCAGCTCTCGCTGAAGCAACCACCCTAGCTTACTTCGACAAAGAGGCACCCACCCAGGTAATAGCGGATCCAAGTCCTGTGGGGCTAGGCACAGTCGTGCAAAACCAGAATGGAATTAAAGTCCCTGTGTGCTATGTAAGCCGTAGCCTAACTGATTGTGAACAGAGATACTCTCAGACAGAGAGAGGCATTAGGTCTAGTTTGGGCCTGTAAGAGACTACATCCATACCTGTATGGGCGACAGTTTGACCTAGTCACAGATCATTAGCCACTGGAAGTAATATATGGTCCCCGCTCAAAACAATGTGCAAGAATAGAGTTATGGGTTCTTCGCCTACAGCTGTACCAGTTGCAAGTAGTACACATAGCAGGAAAAAACAATATTGCTGACTCGCTATCAAGACTCCTGCCAAAAAACGTGGAACAGGCAAAACATGTGCACGGCTCTGAGGAGTACGTAAGTTTTGTGGCCGTGAACGCGACGCCAAAGGCACTTACTACTCGAGAAGTTGAGGAGGCATCTGCCACTGATCAAGAGCTCCAGGAGGTGCGCAAAGCCATAGAAACTGGACACTTTGAGAAGTGCAAACCATATGCTGTCATTGCAATTGAGCTATGCAAAATAGGATTTCTTGTTCTAAGAGGCACACGTATAGTGCTGCCCCAGGTCTTGCCAACACGTGCACTTGCACTAGCCCAGGAGGGACATTGGGGCATATTGGGAACAAAGCAACATCTGAGTACTAAAGTGTGGTGGCCTGGCGTTGAAAGGGCTGCTGAGAGACATTGCAAAGCCTGCCACGGATGCCAGATAGTTGCTAGACCTGACCCACCTGAACGACTGAGGCCCATGCCGCTACCTGGTGGACCCTGGTGGGACGTTGCAGTTGACCTACTGGGACCTCTCCCGTCCAACCACTCCATACTGGTGGTAGTAGATTATTTCAGTCAGTATTACGAATATGATGTCATGACCACCACCACAGCAGAGACAATTATAGACAGTCTGAAGTCAATCTTCTGCAGACACGGATTACCAGTCACGTGTAAGTCTGACAATGGTCCTGTTCCGATCCAAACAATTCAGACTGTTCTGTGAAGAAAATGGCATCACACACTTGAAAACTACTCCAAAATATACTCAGGCCAATGGAGAGGTTGAGCGTCAGAACGCATCATGAAGAGGATCAGAATTGCTCAATCAGATGGACTTGTTTGGAAAAAAGAACTGAGAAAGTATGTGACAGTCTACAGGAGCATCATCCATCTGACAACAGGTAAAAGCCCTGCTGAATTGCTTTTCATCCGAAAAGTAAGAGGAAAGCTGCCTGAACGGATTGAAGTGCACACTGATCAGGAAGTTAGTGATCGTGACGCTGAGCAAAAAGCAAAGAGCAAGCAGTATGCACTGCAGACACTCACAGAGGAGCGCAGCTATCAGAGGTCGGTGTTGGTGACACTGTCCTCTTGAGACGGGGCGGGGAAGTGGAATTTAATTAAATTACGCACCCAGCAAGCAACGGACGTGTCTGTGTGGTCCATACTATTTAGATTCAATTCTGCAATCTCGTTTAATTCAGAAGTAAAGCAGAGATATAACAGATGTCATGGGCAACCGTCCCGCCATCATTCATATCGCAAGCGGTACAGTTAGTGACGCGTTATGCATCAACGGGCAGCGGTTGTTCCTCCAGAGAAAGTAGGCGGAGCTACAGCGATAGTCGTCGAAGAGGTTCTCAACAGCTGAACTTGTCTATTTTTAGAAAAACTGTAAAAATAATTATATAAAAGAACACTGTGGAAATAGCACCGACATGGCAAGCTTGAATGAGTGTCATTCAAATTCACTTGAACACTTTAAGTGAGTATAAAATCCATCACTTTAAACGGTTAAACTGCCACAAACCAGAGAAACAGGATATTGTGGCCAAATATGGAAATGACAGAGCAATCGAACCCCAAATGTCCACCGTCATGAAACGTAAATCTTAACTAGCATGCTAACCTGCTAGCACGATAATATGCTAACCCAATAGCCTGTCTGAATCATAACACGCTAGCATGACAGAATACTGTCCGCCAACCCTCCCCACCTGTCTCCCCTCACCTCCACCACCTGTCTCCCCTCACCTCCACCACCTGTCTCCCCTTCTCTCCCCTCCCCCACCTGTCTCCCCTCCCCTCCCCTATGGAAAGCCAAGAAGGCCACAAACTGGCCCTAGAATGGCGCGGTAAAAGTGCTAACCCTGCCAAACCGCACGGATTCCATAGGTTTGGCACATTTACCGCGCCATTCTAGAGCCAGTTAGTGGCCTTCTTGGCTTTCCATACTCCCCACCTGTCTCCCCTCCCCTCCCCACATGTCTTCCGTCCCCAGGTTTGTCAGGGCTGTAGTCGGTATTAGATAACAAGATGGTTCTGTTAGTAGGCTATACAGCACATGCATTTTAAATGAAGTTATAGTTATGGGTGCTATGGAATATGGTTTAAGACGCAGGGAAGGAAGAATTTGTAGACCTGATGGGCTCATATCTTGATTGCGATATTTCTAATAACCTACCAATTTAAATTCCACTTTCTCCCACTAGGTGACATCGATCATGGATCAATGTTGGATACAGAGTGACGGCACCGCTGCTGGTGAGGAAAGTGTGTGTGTGTGTGTGTGTGTGTGTTGTGTGTGGTGTGTGTGTGTGTGGTGTGTGTGTGTTGTGTGTGTGTGTGTGTGTGTGTGTGTGTGTGTGTGTGTGTGTGTGTGTGTGTGCGTGCACGCGGCAACTGGTCTCCCTGAAGCTAGAGGTCTCCAACCAGTAGAACAGATTGAGACAGAATGCTAGAGAATTGATCTATTTTTACTGGTTTTCTGCTGACTAAGACCCAGCTGTCACAGGCTATCTTGACCTGGCCTCTGTCTGTCTGTCTGTCTGTCTGTCTGTCTGTCTGTCTGTCTGTCTGTCTGTCTGTCTGTCTGTCTGTCTGTCTGTCTGTCTGTCTGTCTGTCTGTCTGTCTGTCTGTCTGTCTGTCTGTGTGAAGGCTATAACTCAAATTATTGTGGGTCAGCCTACAAAAACGTTGATTGAGATGGAAGGGAGGCAGGTTAACACAACAACAAATCATCTTGGGGGGGGGGGGGGGAGACATGGAACCACCTGGAGACTTCAGATTGGAGCATTTGAGGGCCAAAGGGGCAGCTGGGCCCCCCAGAATTCTTGTTGGGTGGGGGGTGGGGGGGGGGAGCTGCCCCCTGGGTTCCACTGATACCCTGGGTCCGGGCAAATCAGCTGAGAGAGAGCATCCTGAGTCTGTTGGCGCTTATCAGGAACTTGGTGTGAAAGGGGCTTATCACACACACAATGTGTGTGTGATAAGCCCCTTTCACACCAAGTTCCCGGTAAGTTACTTGGATAACCTTTCGGGCAGGCGCAGCGTTAGTGATTTTCCCTGTTCTCTCGTTCAGGTACATTCTGGAACTTTTCTGTCTTGTCTTGCAGCCTGTCACATAGCGATGCCGGATTAGACCCCCCAGCAGATGGCGCTATTGCAACACTTACTCCCTTAGAAGCTCCCTCGTTTTTGAAATACTGGTGTTTCAAGATGTCTATGTCACGTCACGTATAATGGCGGGACCACGGTGCTGTTTTCATTCACATCACATCCGTACCGGCAGTGACTCGCTAATGTGGTTCTTGAGCCGGTAAATTGGCGGTACAGATTTCCAGAAATATCGATCCCTGCTCACATCCACACATGTTCCCTTGCAGGGAATGTTGAAGAACATTGCAGGAAAAGATGTTGCATCATGTGTGAAAGCTGGTTTGAAAAGTGCTTTATAAAAATGGACGATTATTGTTGTCATGATATATTATATAAATGATGTGAATGTTTCTTCGATGGAGCTGGTGTTGAGATCAGGATGGGTGAAGTGAGCTGTGTCTGAGCTGAACTCAGCATTATAATAATAATACATTTTTGTATCACCCTTTTCAAAATAACAGTGAATTCAGATGGTAATACATATAAAGATTGAATAGGTAGTTAGGTACTAGGAATCACGAAAAGGAGGGAGAGGAGTGAAGGGAAGAAGGTGAACTGGTCAATGCGATGTTGAGGGGCAGCCTTTTGCGGCCCTGCGAGGACGGTGGCGGGGGCCCGCCGGTGAGACGAGGTCACGGAGAGCGTTCCTCAGGGAGGGTGCAGCCGCTGAGAAGGGTTAGCCCCGTCAACCCAGATAAGGCGCTCGGCCCCAGTGGTTTTTTACTGTGGTTGCATCTGCAATTATGAATCAGGTTTCCGTGGAATGACCCTCAGGGGTAAATAGAGGAGATTGGATCTGACTTTGTGTGCTTCGAGGACAAATAAGTATTAAAGTTAGCCTCCATGCAACGAAATTCATTATCTTTAATGTTATTAAACTTTCAGACTTTGGCAATATACTCTTGTTTTATGCAATTGTTGCACTTTAAATGTTCCGATCTCAATTAGAACTATTACACAAACCATCGTTTTTTAGGAGATAGTCTGACCAAGGCACTCTTCTTAAAGTTATTATTATTATTTATTATTATACAAACCATTTGAGATAATCTTTTAGCTCAGGAACAGTGAGGAACAAAATGGATAACAAGGTCATGAAACGAGCACGGCTTCAGTGACTCTGGGGCTCATGCATGTCATGTCTGCACTGGTATGCACCGGAGAAGACAGTTTGTCACGCCTGAAGACCAGTACACACATGTTCACACTGCCTAATACACACACATGTACACACCGCCTATACACACACATCAGACACACTGCAGTAAACACACACATTAGACACAGTGCATATTACACAAACGATGTAAACACTGCAGAATACACATATCAGACACACGGCATAATACACACACATACAAACAGAACCCCTCAGAGACACTGCAACATATTAATACACCACATGGACCCACACATACACACTTTAACAAATTCCCAGGAGCCAAACAGGAAGGGAAATTAAAGTGTGAAAAGACGATATACTCCAGTGAATAAATCAAGCGTTTAGTGTTCTGCTGCGTCAAAGGACGCCTTTGTCCAGCAACAGGCACTGGAGGGCTCGTCTCACAGCGTCCTCACGTCAACAGTCGCTCTGGCTGGTGGGAAGCATCTCTTCTAGGAAGTGGCGTCCCGCAGCTACTGTTCACTGGTTATTATTTTGGTGGGTCCGTGGCTAGCAGCCTCCGAAGCTGGAGGGAACGATCAAATTAAGACTGGGTTACACACACACGTCTGGGTCACATGACCTGCTGCTTTTCCCTGTAATTGAGGAGGTGAGGTGCTGTTAGCATCGCTGTCAGTCGAGAATGCCTTTGTAGGGCCCCTGACTCACCTATAGTCTTGGTGTAGGGCCCCTTGGATATAGGATTAGGGTTATTATAGTTGGGATTTATATTTCCATGACAAAAAGGGCATGATGTTAATAAAACATTTGATTTATATAAAGCCTTGCGAGAGACCCTGAGGGTGTTTTACACAGAGCAGACAAAAACCAACAAACAAACTCAGATTGTCCTCAGGAAACGGTTCAGCTTCATATTCAAAAGCGCCTTATTTAAAGAGGAGCCTGTAAGCCACCTCTGAACACGATGCCCCCCGTTGAGCACGGACACAGGGTTGGGGAACGAGAACCCTGACTTAAACCAGCTTCAACAAACTATACCTTCAGAAAT
>OLKM01001003.1:32883-87883 GCA_900291075.1 Melanogrammus aeglefinus | reverse complement strand
TCCTTGGTGGAAGGTTGTGGGTTTGATCCCCAAAGTACCCCACTTTTGACCCTCAGCCGTCCGTGTCTGATCTGCTTCTCGTCATGTCTAAGCGGCTTCACGTGGAGTCTCCAGTGATTGGCTCTCATCCAGGGATGTGTGAAGGACATCTTAAACCTTTTCATCGTTTGAGGGACTCGACCACCATCACTCAGAACACGCTCTTGGTGTGTTCTCGGTGTTCTGCGTGTCGTCAGGCTACAGCCCACCTCCAGATCCCGACCCAGTTTGGGACCCAAGCCATCGTTTAATACCCGCCAGACCCTGCAACCCCACATCGGCAGCATTGTACAGTCCAGTGAGATCCAGCAATAGAGCAGCTGAATCCATGCATGAACACATGACACATAAATCCATACATGAACACATGACAGTTAAATCATTGCATGAACACATGAACCATAAATCCTGCAGAGGCGTTTCTACGGCTCCTCCTGCTGCGACCGGAGGGGGAGGAGGAGGAGGAGTCAGCCTCCTGTAATATGATGGCTGTGATTCAGTTGCTTATGGACCATGAAGACCAAGAAGGCTCTCCAGTGCGTCATGGTCCAGCACCGCGTCTCCCGGAGCCGGCCGGGGGGGAGCTGGTGGCTACAAAGACCCCATTGTTCCTCCACTACGAATGGGTCTAAACAGCACTTCCTGGTCCGACTGTAACACACAAAGAGGAGGGGAGGGGGGAGTTGAGGGAGGGAGAGGGGAGGGAGGGGAGGGGGAGAGAGGGGGGGGAGAGGAGGGGGGGGAGAGAGAGGGAGGGGGGGGAGAGAGGAGAGGGAGGAGAGAGGGGAGGGAGAGAGGAGAGGGGAGGAGAGAGGGAGGGGAGAGGGGAGGGAGGGGGGAGAGAGGGGAGGGGAGAGAGGAGAGGAAGGAGAGGAGAGGAAAGGGGAGAGGAGAGAGGGGGGAGAGAGAGGGGGGAGAGGGGAGGAGAGAGAGGGGGGAGAGGGGAGAGGGGGGAGAGGGGAGGAGGGGAGAGAGAGGTGAGGAGAGCAGGGAGACAAACCCTTCCCCCTAGCTCCATATATATAGATAGATATTGGCTGGTATGTAATATGTCATCGTAATAACACACACACGCACACACACCCGTTAATCTTCAGGAGCTGGTAGTGGTTGGTGTGTTTCCTATCATCTACCTCCATTCCTCTAATGCACTCCCGTTACATAACACGCCGCTAGCTTAGGGCCTGCTAGCATTGTGGATGCTACCAGTGCCTGTTTAGTTTAGCACAGCTAGCAACCCCTCCCCCACCAACAGCTGTCCACCCAACAGCTGACATCTGTAACCCGGCCTGGTGCAGAAGGGACCACGATGAGCACAGCTAGGGGACCGGCCGTGGCCCTGCTCAGTCTGGACGCTCTGCACGGGCCAGACCATCGAGAGGCCACATGGGACCTGTTGTGGACGTTGGTCCGCCTTTGCAAGATTCCTGGAGAGGGTTGAAGTACAGTCCAATCCTGAATCAACCCATCTATACCTCAACCTATAGGCTATTGATAACGCTGCTGTGCCAGATCCCTTGAGACGCTCTCGGGCTGTTTCAACACAAGGATGTTTCCCCACAGTGCATAATAATAACAAACCATAACGACCAACCACATTCCTTTGCTCCTATACTTCTGAATCGGAGGCTGTCATGCCATATGACGTACCGACGTAGAAGCCCTATGCAAAGTACAAAGACTGTCAAAAGACCACCAGGTCAATCTTCTCTAAGCAAAGATAAACGTAGAAATGTTATCCGGTTTCTTTTCATGATGAGTACCTAAACAAAGTCACAATTTACCTAACTATATAGCCAGGAAAAAAGAACTTTGTCTACGACTAACTACTGTCTAAATGTACTGTATATACCAGGTATAAGATTAATGCTGTATTTACTAAATTTACTTTATAAACTAGGTACAACAATATTACTGTACTGTCTAAATGTACTGTATATACTATATAACAGTACAGTATGCTAGCTTTTTTTTTTAATTAATGTACTGTCTAAATGTACTTTATATACCAGGGATAATATTAATACTGTACTGTTTGAATGTAGTGTATATATTAGGTATAACACTAGTGTATACTGTCTAAATGTACAGTATATACCAGGTATAAAAGTACAGTATACTGTACTGTCTGACTGTATATAGTATCTTCAGCAGTAATGCACACTGTTCATGAGTTCCTCTGGAAGGCTCCATCTTATTGTCTTCATTTTTGAAAGCCAAATAGACAAAATGGAGGTGAGAGCTGGATCCTCGAGTGTCTGAGGTCTACTAACAAACAGCCAGGAACAGTTCAGCAGCAACTGAACAAGACCACCAATAACTGGACGAGAGAAACTACCCTTAGTGTTTCAGTTGGATCCTTGCAAACAAAAGCACAGAAAGCACATTTGTCCTTCTTCTGACAAATGTACTCATGCAAGTCGCTTTGGATAAAAGCGCCTGCTAAATGCCCTAGATGTAATTGTAAGACTGTGAGATAGTGAGAGAGGGTTGGACGTCTCTCGCTGAACACATCCATCCTGTGAAGCACTCATACGAGGAGTAGGTGGAAGGGCTCCCAGGACAGACTGGACAGACCAGTTTGACAGCAAGCCTGATCTTAGACCTTGCTGAAGACACTATACTCAATAACTTGGAACATATATATGAACTTGAAGCTGAAAAGTTAAGACCTAGACACTTGGGAGTTTCTGGATGTTTCAGAAAGGAACGTTTTCAATTAAATTAATTCAATTTTATTTGTTTAGCCCTTAATCACAGGTACAGTCTCAAAGGGCCTAACAGGCCATATATTCATGACACATGTTTATGATATGATTTATGAGTGTCAGAAACCTTTATGTGTGTCATAAAGCTGTTTAAAAACAGCAAAAATGGGGCGTCAGGATTCAGGAGTGTGCAGACAGATCCTCCCACGATCTGTTAATTCTGGTGATCAGACACGTATTCAGATCAAAGCGTTGCAGATGTATTTGCATTGGGGAAGGCAGGGATCAGCTCAAAGTCAACACCCCACCCAGGTCCTCATACAGACACTATTCTCCTAGGAGCTGACCCTACTCCAGGATCTACAGAAACCTCTGTGTGTCGTTTATCAGGGTAAAAACCGTGTACATGAAAGCAAAACACACACACACACACACACACACACACACACACACACACACACACACACACACACACACACACACACACACACACACACACACACACACACACACAAGGAATGGGTTATAAATGCTTTGTGTGTGGTGATATTGCAACAGATACTCTGACACTCCCTCACCTCTACCTCAGCTCTGCTTTGAAGTTGTAATCCAGTGATCCCATGCATGTCTTAATTTAAACACAATAAATGGAATTATTGCATGCAGCATTAGTTAAATAATCGGTTGGTTTCATTCCCCCGCCATTTCTTGGTTTGTATGTCGGTCTGCACCGTTTAACGACGAAATATTTAACGAATGTAGGGATAGCAAATACATTGTTTCTTATTTAAACATTATGTTTTGCATCTCCGTCAATTTTTGTGTGCATATTTTTGGATAGATAAATAATTTTCTATTTTGCATTGTAATGATCTGTCTTGAGTAGAGCCACTGTACGAAACTATTTCCCACGGGATTAAATGATGTAGATCTAGCTCAGTAACATGTACAAGGGGGTGTAGCATCGACGTTGACAGCTGTGTAGGCCAATCAAACGGGTCCAAACGGAAAAACCGACAGCTGTGATTGGTCGCGCCGCTTTCTGACGTGTACCTTCGGTGAGCAGCCGCGCTATAAAAACGCCATGCGCCCCTCATTCATTGCTTACCACAGTATGGCCGGCGATATTAGCTAGCACTCGCTCACGGTATTCTCTGTCAAAGGGAAGACGGCAAAACTAAGAAAATACACCTGGATTGTTACTTAAGGACTGTACTTATAATAAATTATTCCGGTCAAGCAAGGACTGAATAACTACGGTTACCAGCGTTTATTTTCTGTTGTCGGCGTCTGTTGTCTCACGATGGAGGAGAACGGTGCACACTTCTTCGAGGGGACGGAGAAGCTGCTGGAGGTGTGGTTCACCCGGCAGGACGAGGCCAAGGGGACCGGCGACCTCCGCACCATCCCGAGGTGGGTGACCGGGAGGCCGGGGGGGCTCCCCGGGGCTGGGGGGAGGCGATCTGTCATCACGCTGTAACCACCAGGGACTGACTCACCCATAGGGTTTATTTTGACTTTATAACACTTTTATTCGGGGACACCACTAACTATCCCTCACGTCCGGGACCCGGACGCCTCGCGTCTGGAGGTCCGCTGTCGGAGACCCGAATCCCCGCTGTGGGTTTGTTGACGAACCGCCGAGTCTCCGGAGACGTGCTGGCTCACGTCTTGTTTCTAAGATGGCCCTCGGAGCTACCGCTAGCTCCGCCATTGGTTCTCACGGCTCCTGCTAGCGCGGGCTAGCTCTGGCTAGCCCAGCCCATTGGTTCTCATGGCCCCGGTTAGCTCTGGCTAGCCCAGCCCATTGGTTCTCATGGCCCCGGTTAGCTCTGGCTAGCCCAGCCCATTGGTTCTCATGGCCCCGGTTAGCTCTGGCTAGCCCAGCCCATTGGTTCCCATGCCCCCGGTTAGCTCTGGCTAGCCGAGCCCATTGGCTCTCATGGCCCCCGGTTAGCTCTGGCTAGCCGAGCCCATTGGTTCTCATGGCCCCGGTTAGCTCTGGCTAGCCCAGCCCATTGGTTCTCATGGCCCCGGTTAGCTCTGGCTAGCCGAGCCCATTGGTTCTCATGGCTCTGGTTAGCTCTGGCTAGCCGAGCCCATTGGTTCTCATGGCCCGTGCTAGCTCTGGCTAGCTGAGTCATTAGTTCTCATTCATCTCTCCACTGTTCGATAGCCATTCGATACTTTGGTAATCCTGGGGATTGCAGCCGGCTGGTTCAGCGGTACGTGGTGACAGGTCCCCGGTATCTCCAAACACAGCACGTTAGTCGCTACTTCTCCGAGGAGTTCGGAGCACTAAGGCAGCGGAGGGCCCAGAACCAACAACCTTCTGTTAAACATTGACGCGGGATTCGTGTTATTTACCTATCGCGGGGTTTTTTATAAGAAGAATGTGGTGGCATGCCAGTGCTTGGGATGCCCTGCCGCCCACGGTGTTATAGGTGACGAATAGTTCATTATAACCTTAACCCGGGCAGACTTGGAGTACAGGAACTGTCTCCTGCGTCATGTCGGCCTCACATGTGCTCGTCACCGCGTGCTTCGCAGTCGTGACATGACGGCACTCGAACCCCGTACCCCACTGATGTCCACTTGTGTACTACTATACTACTACTACTCTACTACTACTACTACAGGGTTTGATGTACCGGTCTGCCTTTAATAGTATTTATGACACCGGAATGAGGGATTGGACTGGCAGTACACTTCTTATAACACCCACAGAAACACCTTTTTCTGTTTACATAAACGACATGATGTCGGTTGTGTATCTATGTGTGTAGAGCAAAGGACCTGTTCTTTGGGTAAACTTTAGTTTAACAAACCAGCCTCAGGCCTTTCGGTCGAGTCACGTTTCAGTCCACGGACCTGCTCCCCACCCATGCCTCTTATTGGCTGATCCGAGGGGACGATTCCTTGAGACTGGGATGTATGGACCGTTAAATAATGTATACGTTTCTGGGATGCATTAGAGTGTTTTTTGTTTCCAACGCTGAACAACCGTTTAAAACCTATGAGGCGTAACGTGTTTGTACTGTCCAGTGAATACATGTGTACTACAGCTGTAGTATACTGAATGGCGAATACATGTGTATTACAGCTGTAGTATACTGAATGGTGAATATGTGTACTGAATGGTGAATACCTGTGTACTATAGCTGTAGTATACTGAGTGGTGAATACCTGTGTACTATAGCTGTAGTATACTGAGTGGTGAATACCTGTGTACTATAGCTGTAGTATACTGAGTGGTGAATACCTGTGTACTATAGCTGTAGTATACTGAGTGGTGAATATGTGTACTGAATGGTGAATACCTGTGTACTATAGCTGTAGTATACTGAGTGGTGAATACATGTCTTACATGACATACACTACACGCTTTTTTTCTAAAGAAATTTTTTCAGAAGATATTCTTGACAGCTCTGGTGTACACTTCCTATTGTGAATACAAGTGCTTTATCGCACTAGTGTGTACAAGTGAAAACTTGCACTTCACACAGCTCTATGCTGTGGAGTAAAAACGAGTTGTCAGACCACATGACTGATGCCGCGTCGCCCCATTGGCCGGGGTCTGGTGCGTTGTTTCGGCAGATCTATGGCAGACTTCTCCCTTTGCGGGTGAAAGGTCGGGGTTGGTTGACCTTTCACTGTATTAACCCCATCACCAACAATGGTTTTAGGAGCGCGCTGGGCGCTTGAGGGAAAGCGCTGTGGTCATTATTGTACGGCGGGCAGATTAAAGGCTCAAGGCTGACTGCAGGTCGCTGTGCTCCCTGGACCGCTGCCAATGTCCAAATAAGTCCACAAGGACGTGGGCTCCGCTGGCTGGTGCCTCGCCTGCTGCCCTCCTGGCTGTTCTTAGCCTCGCATATACCCGCTCTAACCATTCTTATCTAACTATCGGGCCCTCCCAAGCCCCGAAATAAGTATGAGAGTTACATGGTGCCACAACAAAAAGCAGGGCTGGGATTGTTTGTTAGAGGTGAGGCAGAGGAGATGAGCGGGTCTACCGGTCCTACTGGAGTGTTCTCCAACGCGGCCGCACGCCGGCCTCCCACCCTCCTGCCCACCCCAACGCCCAGAACTGCGCAACACAGGAAGTGGGTGTTGGTGGCGATGATGCAGCCGGTGGGTCGGGTTCACAGAGCCCGGCCTCTTTCCCCTCATTAAGAAACCTAATCTGCCATGTGCCCTCCCCGGGGCCAGCTGACCCGGAGCGGCTTCCAGATTTAGCCCTGCATGTCGTAAGGGGACCGCTGCCGGTGTAGAAGGCCCAGCTCTGGTATGTGGTGGCCCGGTGCGACATGGCTGCGTTGTTCCTCGACTCAGCCAGCGCAGAGCCAACCGACAGCCCCCCCACCCCCTCTGGGGGCGGTGGTCAAAGAACTGGCATTGAAGATGTTTTGATGTGGAGTTGGGAGTGAGTGGGAAACCGGGGGGACGCCTAATGGCAGGGGCCAAGGGCGGCTAACGAATCCTATAATGGATTCTCCCTCCCTCCCTCTGTAGTTAATGTGATGCAGCGCCATGCAAAGCAGCTGTCCTTGCCGTGTTATCCGAGCCGAGTGTTGGTCAGCTATTTGAGCTGAGTGACGATCTCGGCCTGGCCCACTTCACTGTCGGCCAATTAGAGCGCGTCCCTGAGCTCTCTCCTGATTAGCCGGTTGGTACCTGGAAGCGGGGCTGAGTGTTTCCATGACACCCGGGATGCCCGGCATGACGATGTGCATGATGGGATTAATATTGTAAACATCGTGTTTTTTCTTAATGTCAACGCAACATTGGCCACATTTTGCATGTTTTTGCAGTAGCTAAAGTACCCCTGATGATGAACCGATGCAGCACCAGATGGTTTTATCCAAAGCTACTTACAATAATTACATTTGTCAGGAGAAAGATGCAATATTTCGCTGTCGGTATAGTTAGGTTTTTCTTAGAACCAATGGTCGAGCACTAACAATTGCTAGGTTAACGATTAAGCTACCATTTGTTAGCTTCAATAGCTAAATGTTTTACCTTTTTATATTTAATATTATCTTGGTTTGGTTCTGCACTGTTACCTGTACCTCTCCTGCAATTCATTCCGATTGCTGTGACACCTAAATTTCCCTCTGTTGACTAATGAAGGTTTATCTTGTACTGTCACGTATGCACAAACCATGCGTGACCCCTTGGAATGCATTACTTTACAATACAACGGATTCAATTAACTGTGTCTCCCCCCCCCCCCCCCCCCCTGTCTTTCCTCTCTCCAGGTTTGAGTGGGACAAGCTTCTGGAGAATGTGCATTGTTTGATCATTAGTGTGACAAAGACTGACAGACAGGAAGCTTATATACTCAGGTGAGTCCCTCTCGTCTTCCAAGTCCGCTGGTGGAATATTTTTTTTTCAGATCAGCCATAAAATATCTGGCTGTCAGTCAGGGGCTGAAACCTCTCAGGTTGAGTTGTGACACTTAAACATTTTTGTAGTGTATAAAGTGTTCCGTATACCGTCCATCGGCGACCTATAGTCTATACTCGTAGGCTACATGGGTTCGGAATGACAACATCTGGACGACCGCTGTAGTTTGACCACATTATTAAGCTGTGTTTACTAGGGATGGGGATTGAAACCCGGTTCCATCAAGGACCCGGTTCGACTTTTTTCAAAACCTGAAAATCATTAACGTTTGGACTTATCGATGACGCTATCGAGTCCCGTCCCCCCCCATTTTTTTCTTTTGGTCCCGTAGGTCCTGTAACGTAGTATTGTGTCCCTCGAGTCGCCTCACGGCATTTAAGTGAAGTCAATCCAATCACTGCAGGGTGTCCACCAATGTTTTTGAATGTAATTGTAGGCAAATATGTATTACAAGTAAAGCAAGTGAAGTCTGGCAGTTAACTTTGCTTGAGAAGATGGCTGAACGGGTGAAAATCATTTAATGTAAAGGGGGAACACAACCTCAATGGCCAAGCAAATTAGCATTGTGCATCAAATAAAGGCCAAATGCCGTACCTTCAACTGTCTCCAAGTTGAAAATACTCCCGTCTCCTCCTTCTCCTGTCGCACCACAGACGAGCCCGTCTTAATCATCCACTCAAAGTATGAGCAGTAATCACACACAGACATTGTCGCTAGTCCCGTCAATTAAAAATAGTAATCCAATTGTGAAATCTGTGTTGTATCGGCAGCATACAATCTAGTTATTTTAAAAATAGGGGTGCAACGGATCACAAAACTCACGGTTCGATTGGTAACGTTTTTTGAGCCACGGGTCGGATCATTTTCAGATCAACAACAAAAAAGATAACAAGACAAATGTAGCCCTACTGTTGATACGGAGAACCGATGGAAAAGACTACAACCAAACACAAAAAATTCCGGTTCAATGGGATTTACGGAACGCCAAATAAAACACGACAAACGTTATTTCGCTACGATACTTGGTTATGTTGTAAATACCAGAATTGTCCTTTATACATGCGCTGATCACGTGAACGCACAACTTTTTTTTACCAGCCGATCCGCGGATCACTTGCGACCCGAACCATGAGGGTTGATCCGTACGGATCACGGGTAACCCGTGATCCGTTGCACCACTATCTAAAAAGTAAATAAAAAAGTCAGATGTGCTGCGTTATGTGTTGAGATTGGCTCAGTAAAACAACTGTTAGGTTATCATGATGCGTTTAAATGTAACGTAAAGAAACGGTAAATTTGAGTTTTTGGTGAGAAACATGAGTAATACTGTATTACCGTATTTTCCGCACTATAAGACGCACCAGAGTATAAACCGCAGCAGCTAAATTGAATGAGGTGTACATTAGGGATGTAACGGTACACAACAGTCACGGTTCGGTACGTACCTCGGTTTTGAAGTCACGGTACGGTACAAGACGGTTCGGTTCATAGTTAGAAAAAACGGATTGCTTGACTGAACGAACATAAGTTTAATTAGTAACGAATTAAACACAACAGTTTTAGCTGTCAGTATGAAACATACAAATAAAATGTGTAACAAATATAAAAAAATACTGCTGCAATTCTCGGATAACCCTAACATAAAATTAATGAAAAAAAAATCCAGTGTTAATGCTCAGTCTAGGCTCTTTAAGCTGGTATGTAAACAAAGTATGTAAACTTAAAGGGTTTAAAGAAAATATTCCTGCAGCTCTCTAAAACTCTGAAGTTCTCATAAATATAAATATCAATCATTAAATAAAAGTGCAACTGCAGCCTTGACTTAGATTACAGCTTATGTATTTTATAAAAAAGAAAATACTGCTTCAAACAACAATGTTCTCAAATGAATAAAATAATGCTCAAATAATAACAGTAATAATAACAGTTTCAGCTTCATTCAACCTTCAGGTTTATTTTTAGGAAGATCAACTTGTCAACATTGTGTGCAGAAAGCACAGCTCTTTGGGTACTTACAATGTCTCCAGCCGTAGAAAATACCCTTTCACTAGGGACACTGGTAGCAGGTACTGCAACTGCTTACCTTCATATGTTTAAAACCTGTGTTCTCAACGGTGAATGGCCGTAGGTCAGAGGCAATGAAAACACCAATAGACCTGGTGATGGCATTTGCCCGTTCTGAATTCCCAGACAGGGGTAGGGGTTGATTAAATAGTGTAGTGAGCTGGGTTTGAACAACTTTTTTTCTTTTCGCAGCGGTGACGGTAACACCTGGATGGTGCCTTTTTAAATGCGTGTGCATGTTCGATGTGTTTCCATATAGGCGATCGCTGTTGAACAATGTCTGCACACAGCTTTCGACTTGTCCACCCGTCTTTCCCCATTGTGATTATTAACCTGGAATCCAAAGTTCTCCCACACTTGGGATTTAAATGACAGGGGGGCATCTTCAAGCTCCGGTTTTCTGTTGTCGCTCGCCATGCAGTTTGCTCTCAGTTCGCTAGTAGTAGCCATCAATCCACACACAGTCGCGATCGCGCTCTGCTACTACGCGGTGGCCGCGCACGTGCGAGCCGAGTCTAATAACGCTAAACGGTCCGGGGGGAACTCCGACTTGAAGTTTTAAGTTCCGCACCGCAAAACAAGCCTTTACATTCGCCGTATTAACGCTATGTACGCCACATTTACGTACCGCGGTACACCTCTGTAACCGCACCGAAGTGCCTGTACCGTGACGGTTCGGTTCAAATACGTGTACCGTTACACCCCTAGTGTACATATACTGTATAAGACGCACTGGACTATAAACCGCAGGTGTTTTATTGTTTAATTACCATTAGGGCTGGCCCCAATGCCATTTTTCAGGCTTCGAATAGCTACTTGTTGGTTTTTCCGAGCGATTATTCCTACTCGGTCCAGAAAAAAAACGCCATCAAAAACCACATTAATAATCCCTATATACTTCATGGAACCGATTTTTTTAACAGTAGGCCTATCTGCATATTTTGTTGAAGATTTAATAGCTTTTGAACGTTAATTAGTAGGCCTAAGTAGGTTGGAGTTCCTTCGTTTTTCCCTGTGGAAGCAAACAGCTGTCGTTCCGTTCTAAATCAGCTGTCCTCTGCCATCTCAGCCCTTAAGGGAGCTTTTCAATTCGTCCTGGAACGTGCATCTTTTCAGGGAATTTGTACAAGAATTCCATAACAAATACCGAATATTGATTGTCTTATGTGTCCATATTATATCCATTATATTGACCGGGTATTCCCAAGACGCTCGCGCTCTGCAGCAAGCCAGTCACAGTTGATTGGCGTGGCGCTGTACAGAGAACATAAACATACAGCTAAGCTAAGGTTTGCATTTCGCGAGATCCCGCTAGTGTTATAAAGTAAAGGGAAACAAGATATCTATTCTTCCTCCACCTCTCTCGCTTCTCTGCTTGGTGTCGCTGACGCTTATAGTTTGCCTCCCTCGCTCTGGTAACGTCACGTACGTGGAAAAAAAACAACGAAGCTCCGAATACTGATTTAAGCTTTGAATACTAATTTTCCGAAGGAGTATTAGAATAATTCGGGCCAGCCCTAATTACCAAATGTAAGGGTTCGTGCACAGAGGGGATTGTCGGGAGAGAGATTGCTGTCTCGCTCTCGTAATGTCTGTCTTGCTCTCGTTCCCTCTCTCGTACCACTCTCGGTTCCACTTTTACTTTTGCGTGCTACCCGTCTCACTCTTTTCCGCCCTCCAGCTTTTCCTGCTGGAGCCCGCCGCTTAAAGGTGGCGAGGACAGCTGATTTGGAACGGAACAACAGCTGTTCGCTGTTCACAGGGAAAAACTACGGAACTTCAACCTACTTAGGCCGACTAATGTTCAAAAGCTATCAAATCTTCAACAAAATATGTAGGTACTGGGGATGCAACGGTTCAGTTTTCCCACGGTTCGGTATGCATCACGGTTTTTGGGCTACGATAACGATACGGTTTCGATATTTTAATATACAACTACTCAGACCAGCAAAGGCAATATTGCAATGTAAAAATAATTAAAAGCAGCACAGATATAATCAAACCACAAACTTTATTAAAAAGGACGAGGTGTTACCTCGTCCTGACATACAGCGAGCGAGCGAAACGGCGACGAAAACTCGCGCGAGGGTGTCCTGATATGCAGCGTGACGATTTTGTCGCGAGTATTTTATTGGTTAAGAATCCAAACCAATCAAATCATCGAGGGATGTAAACACATTCAACAGGAAGCAGCGTGTACTTATCAACCTAAGAAGTGTTTAGGGGCGGGACACCGCCGCGAAATGTCGTCCAGATAGAGACAACGCGAGCGATAAATTCAGGGTTGAGCGACATCGCTGGACGGCGCGACGGCGCTCGCGGCACGTCAGGACAGGCTCATTGAAAAGTACACATTCTAATCACTTTTCCTCGCTCGCTCGCTCGCGTCGCTGTCGCATCGCTGTATGTCAGGACGGGGTGTAAGAGCCAATCAGAAGGTCCCAGGAGCCAGCCAGCGCTCCTCGGCGTTCAAGGAAACGTACCGAAAATACCGTTGTTTGCCGTTGTGCATTGAACCGAACAGGGCGTATTGAACGGTTCGGTAAAATACCGAATATTGTTGCATCCCTAGTAGGTACTGTCAAAACCGGTTCCAGGGAGTATATAGAGATTATTAATGTGGTTTTTGCTGGTGTTTTTTTCTGGAACGAGTATTCGAATATTCGCTCGGAAAAACCAACGAGTATTCAAAGCCTGAAAAATGGCATTGGGGCCAGCCCTAATGGTAATTAAACAATAAAACACCTGCGGCTTATACTCCGGTGCGTCTTATAGTGCGGAAAATACGGCACTGATGTCAATATTTATTAAGAATTACATGTTTAATTTAAAATACAATTATTTATTTCCTAAATATTTTCCTCATCACTAAAAACGCGTCGTATTTCCACCAATTAATAGAAAAGTATTGATAGTGGTATCGATAAAGACTCTGATCGTTAAGGAGTATCAAATGGTATCGATATTAATGATCCCCATCCCTAGTGTTTACACCTCAGGGGCCTGCCACAGGCCCTAGGAACCGTTGGAAGGACTTCCGTCTCCACCGCAGGGAGCACCGTCTAAACTGGGTTTAGGGGACATTATTCTACCCCCCAGAGAGCCCCTGTTTGGGCGGGGTATTACTGTACAACTTTGGGGCTTGCAGCTCTGAATATTCTGATTGGTCGAGGACTCACCGCATTTTGTTGCAGCCATTTTAACGTCTGCAGTGGGAAACGGTGTAGGTTTTTGGTTCATGTTGACATGCAGTAAATCAGTCCTATTGCTGCGTCCGTTGTGGTAAACTACACACATAGATAATTTGCACCGTCTGTTTTATGTACTGATGTTTCATCTCGATTGCAGTCGGCGCTACAAGCCAATGTTTACTTGCACTGCGCTGTGTGATATCGCTTTTGATAACACAATTGCAGTTGTGTCACTACTGTTTATTTGTTTTTATGGGAAACTGTTGTTCATTGGGGAAACGCTGCATATTTGTAACATAACTGATCCGTAACTGTCCTACACAGTTCTGTCTGTACAGCTCTAGTCTGTATTGCTGTCTGGCTCTGGTCTGTACTGTTCTAGCCTCCTCTACTTCTTCTTGTCTAGATCTGGCCTGAACTGATTGGGTTTTCAAGCTCTAGTCTGTATAGTGTCATAACCTGCCAGTGTGGAAATGTTCCTGCCAAGCCATTGCTTTAATGGTTAACCCTGCATGCTTTTCCTTTCAATATATGCCTGATTCAGCCAATGATTAGTGTGCATTTTAAACTCTGAACTCTACCATGTGTAACTCGGACTTTACAGTTCTAGTTCCATCTCTAATCCTCTTCTATAGTTGGCATGTCCATATCTAACCCCTTTCTACAGTTGGCATGATCAGCTTTACTCTAACCCATCTACAGTGAGCATGTCTTATGTTGCGTCTCCAGTCTCATTACTCGAGCAGTGGTGGTTCTTGATCTGGTCAGGGCGTCTGAGGGAACTTATTAAGTGTGCAGGTTCAATTCATTTGGGGGACGTCAGTGTTTGAAAATGGTTCTTCAGGCCTGCCTCGTTAAAATGGGTTGTAAACCCCAAAGCTTTTTTTTCGTCTGGCCATAGAGACACCGGTGGTGGTTAAAGTAGACCCAATATACTATGCAATATAATGATAAATAGTTACACCCATTTATAAAAAACACTTGAGCGTCTCCAAAGCTGTAAAGTTACTGTAGAGTATCTTCACTCTAGTGTTTATCACTCTAGTGTCTCACGCTAGCGTCTCACTCTAGCATGTCTGATTTCTAAGTAGCCTTTCTCACTCAATTGTGTCTCACTCTAGCCTTTGTCGCTCTAGGGTGATCGACGGTGTAACTTGTGGCACATCTCACTCTAGCGTGTCTGACTCTAGCGTGTCTCACTTCTCACTCAAGCGTGTCTGACTCTAGCGTGTCTCACTTCTCACTCAAGCATGTCTGACTCTAGCGTGTCTCACTTCTCACTCAAGCGTGTCTGACTCTAGCGTGTCTCACTTCTCACTCAAGCGTGTCTGACTCTAGCGTGTCTCACTTCTCACTCAAGCGTGTCTGACTCTAGCGTGTCTCACTTCTCACTCAAGCGTGTCTGACTCTAGCGTGTCTCACTTCTCACTCTAGCGTGTCTGACTCTAGCGTGTCTCACTTCTCAGTCTAGCGTGTCTGACTCTAGCGTGTCTCACTTCTCACTCAAGCGTGTCTGACTCTAGCGCGTCTCACTTCTCACTCAAGCGTGTCTGACTCTAGCGTGTCTCACTTCTCAGTCTAGCGTGTCTGACTAGCGTGTCTCACTTCTCACTCAAGCGTGTCTGACTCTAGCGTGTCTCACTTCTCAGTCTAGCGTGTCTGACTCTAGCGTGTCTCACTTCTCAGTCTAGCGTGTCTGACTCTAGCGTGTCTCACTTCTCACTCTAGCGTGTCTGACTCTAGCGTGTCTCACTTGTCAGTCTAGCGTGTCTGACTGTAGCGTGAGTCACTTCTCACTCTAGCGTGTCTGACTCTAGCGTGTCTCACTTCTCAGTCTAGCGTGTCTGACTCTAGCGTGTCTCACTTGTCAGGCTAGCGTGTCTGACTGTAGCGTGAGTCCCTTCTCACTCTAGCGTGTCACAACGTCTTACTTTCTTGACCAGTGTGTCCTAACGATGGCGTGTTTCCTCCACAGTGAGAGTAGCATGTTTGTCTCTAAGAGACGGTTCATTTTGAAGACGTGTGGAACCACCCTCTTACTGCAAGCCCTGGTCCCCCTGCTGGAGGTGGCCCGCCAGTACTGCGGCTTCGACGCCATCAAGGTCAGTCCCATGGTGCAGTCCGTTCCCCTCCCCTGTCCAATCGCATCAGTCCGTCCCCCTCCCCTGTCCAATCACATCAGTGTACTGATGTATTGTGTAGCTGTACTCTGGGCGGTGTACTGATGTATTGTGTAGCTATACTCTGGGCGGTGTACTGATGTATTGTGTAGCTGTACTCTGGGCGGTGTACTGATGTATCACGTTGTTCTCCTCCAGAACTTCTTCTATTCCCGAAAGAACTTCATGAAGCCCACGCAGCAGGAATTCCCTCATCGTAACTTCCAGGAGGAGGTCGACTTCCTGGCTCAGATCTTCCCAAGTACGTGTGAGAACAGTATTTATTGACTGGGCCATTGAACATCAATTCCATGAAGTCTCTTATGTGTTTCTCTTCTTCCCATAATGCAGACGGAGCTCCCTACTGTATGGGGCGTTTGAATTCTGACTGCTGGTAAGAACCAGTCACACCCTGTTTGATCCGGTTGGAACCAGTCTCACACGTCACACCAGATGAACAATCACACTCAATGAACACATTAAAAACCAACAACGAGAAAAAGTCAATTCAACCTACTTCTTTTTGTATGTAGTTTGTGTGTTTTTTGCATACTGAGTCTCCCACCCCAGACAGACCTGTAGTCATCCGCTAGTTGGAACCATCCAAGTTCACGTGTGTGTGTGTGTGTGTGTGTGTGTGTGTGTGTGTGTGTGTGTGTGTGTGTGTGTGTGTGTGTGTGTGTGTGTGTGTGTGTGTGTGTGTGTGTGTGTGTGTGTGTGTGTGTGTGTGTGTGTGTGTGTGTGTGTGTGTGTGTGTGTGTTGCGTGCGTGCGTGCTCAGGTACCTGTTCACCCTGGACCTGCCGGAGTTCTGGGAGAACAAACACGCAGACCAGACCCTGGAAGTTCTGATGAGTGACCTGGACCCAGCCATCATGGACCTGTTCTACATGAAAGACGGGGTTTCTGCTAATGATGTCACTCGTGTGAGTACGGCGCGGCGATGGGCTCCTCTCTGTCCCCAGGCCGCCGGTTAATGATGCTCACCTCGTCTCCATTCTGTCCCCAGATGAGTGGAATACGTGACCTGATCCCAGGTTCAGTGATTGACGCTACCATGTTTAACCCTTGTGGCTACTCCATGAATGGAATGAAAACGGACGTGAGTGAACGTGTTAATCCGCCGTTTGACCGGTCTTGAGTCGCCTGTGGGGGGAGATGTTGACCCGTGCCTCTGCTCCTCAGGGTACCTACTGGACCATCCACATCACTCCAGAGCCAGAGTTCTCCTACGTCAGCTTCGAGACCAACCTCTCCCAAACGTCCTACGATGACCTCGTCCGCAAGGTCGTGGACGTCTTTAAACCTGGAAAATTCGTCACCACGCTTTTTGTGAATCAGGTGAGAAATGAGGCTGAACTGGTGAACGAGTGAGGGGGTGGAGCAGTGAGTAGGGAGGGGGTGGAGCAGTGAGTAGGGAGGGGGTGGAGCAGGTGAGTAGGGAGGGGGTGGAGCAGTGAGAGTAGGGAGGGGGTGGAGCAGTGAGTGAGTAGGGAGGGGGTGGAGCAGTGAGTGAGTAGGGAGGGGGTGGAGCAGTGAGTGAGTAGGGAGGGGGTGGAGCAGTGAGTGAGTAGGGAGGGGGTGGAGCAGTGAGTGAGTAGGGAGGGGGTGGAGCAGTGAGTGAGTAGGGAGGGGGTGAGGCGGAGTAGGGAGGGGTGAGGCGGTGAGTGAGTGAGTAGGGTGGGGCAGGCAGTGAGTGAGTAGGGTGGGGCAGGCAGTGAGTGAGTAGGGTGGGGCAGGCAGTGAGTGAGTAGGGAGGGGGTGGAGCAGTGAGTAGGGTGGTGAGCAGTGAGTCAGTAGGGCAGGGTGAGCAGTGAGTGAGTAGGGTGGGGCGAGGAGTGAGTGAGTAGGGTGGGGCAGGCAGTGAGTGAGTAGGGTGGGGCAGGCAGTGAGTGAGTAGGGTGGGGCAGGCAGTGAGTGAGTAGGGAGGGGGTGGAGCAGTGAGTAGGGGGGGGTGGAGCAGTGAGTCAGTAGGGAGGGGGTGGAGCAGTGAGTCAGTAGGGAGGGGGTGGAGCAGTGAGTGAGTAGGGAGGGGGTGAGGCGGTGAGTAGGGAGGGACAGGCAGTGAGTGAGTGAGCAGGGTGGGGCAGTGAGTGAGTGAGTAGGGTGGGGCAGGCAGTGAGTGAGTAGGGAGGGGGTGGAGCAGTGAGTGGGGGGGGTGGAAGCAGTGAGTCAGTAGGGGGGGTGGAGCGGTGAGTCGGGGGGGTGAAAGCCATGAGTGAGTGGTGAAGAGTGAGTGAGTGGTGAAGCAGTGAGTGAGTAGGGGTGAAGCAGCAGTGAGTGAGTAGGGGGGTGAAGCGGTGAGTAGGGGGTGAAGCAGTGAGTGAGTAGGGGGGTGAAGCGGTGAGTGAGTAGGGGGTGAAGCAGTGAGTGAGTAGGGGGTGAAGCAGTGAGTGAGTAGGGGGTGATAGGAAGCAGTGAGTGAGTAGGTGAGTAGGGGGTGAAGCAGTGAGTGAGTAGAAGCAGTGAGTAGGGGGTGAAGCAGTGAGTGAGTAGGGTGAGGTGAGTAGGCTAAGGTGATAGTGAGTGAGTGGGGGTGAAGCAGTGAGTAGGGTGACGGTGGAGGGAGTCGGTGAGCAGTGAGGAGTAGGGGGTGAAGCGGTGGGTGAGTCGGGGGGTGGAGCAGTGAGTAGGGGGGTGAAGCGGTGAGTGAGTCGGGGGTGAAGCAGTGAGTGAGTAGGGGGTGAAGCGGTGGGTGCTTGTTGGTGTTTTAAGGGTGGCTTGTGTCGTTGGGCGCCTAGAGGGGGGGTTGGGGTGTGGTTGTGAGAGCGCTGTGAGGGTGATGGGGCTAGGGTGGGGTTGCCTCACCTTGGGACCCCTGACATGGTCATGGCCTCGTAGGGGATTGCTGCCGTAGACTAGAGATCTGACTATCCATTTTAGATCAGCCATTCATTAAAGGTTCTCTCTGACGTCCTGCTGTGAGAGCCTACTGATTCATCACCTCAGTTAAACTACTACTACACACCATGTGCAGGAGGGCGACGTGATGTCAGTCCCCAGGGTGCAGATGTTACTGGCAGGATGGAAACATCGTGTGGGGAGGAAGATGCACAGTGTCAATCACAAGGTCATTGTCAGAAGGTGAAACTATGTCTCTGGCGGTACAGTAAGGAGGTTCATAGAACCAAGCGCGCAACAATCGCTAGGTTAACCCGTTCCCATACAACAAGGTGTAAGTGCCAGGCCGTACAACGTGCATTAAGTACCGGGGAGCTGGTGTGACCGCTGTAAGGATCGTAGGTCTCATCTCCGGTTGTGTTCTGCGTCTCCCCCAGACTTCCAAGTGTCGCAGTGTGTTCTCCTCGGCCCAGAAGCTGGAGGGCTTCCGGCGCATGGACCGCCAGCTGGCCCAATTCAACGACTACAACTTCGTCTTTACTAGTTACGTGAAAAACCACAACCAGCAGAGCTGAGAGATGAAGAAGAGGCGTAGAAAGAAGGACGCGTGCGGGGGCTGTGGCCCCCGCGTCCGTCCGGCCCCCCCGGGGGAGTCCTCCTCTCTCCTCCCTCCTCGTCCCCCGTGTCTCCGCCTGGCCTCCGGCGGACCTTGTTGTTGTACCTTTGACTTAGAACTCTTGCATGACCGCTCTTTTCTCTGTTTAGATATGCTAGCTCATTCTTGCTGTGATGTTGACGTGCATGTTTGGGAATTAAACATGCACCCTGCCAGCAGGCCATTCCTGCCCACCTCCCCCCTCCTCCCCCACATTCATGGGTCCTCCCCCCTCCTCCCCCACTCTCATGGCTCCTCCCCCCTCCTCCCCGCCACTGAAGGCTCCGCCCCCCTCCTCCCTCGCACACACGGCCCCTTCCCCCTCCTCCCCTGCACACATTGCTCCTCCCACCCCCACCGCCTCCCCCTCATTCACGGCTCCTCCCACCTCCTGCCCTGCAGACATGGCTCCACCCACCTCCTCTCCCACAGACATGGCTCCTCCCCCCTCATCCCCAACAGACAGGGCTTCCGAGCCCACTAGGACCGCCCCTGACATGCTCAAATGGCCTCTGATTGGTCCCCCCTGCTGATGTGTGTATTGTACTCACGACTGCACTTTAGACAAACCCCCCCCCCCCCTGGATAATATGATATTACGATAATGAATATAAATATCCTCCTACAGCCAGGAGCCGGCCGCCAGGAGGCCTGAATGGGTAACAAAGAGATGTGCTTGTTCTCCAACAAAGCGCGTCCTCTGCCCGTTTCCACCCGCACACAATGCAGCCTCCATCTGAGCATGTCAGGCGCCTCCCGGATCATTCCACACCACTGTCCAGACATCTTTTTTTCTTTTCTTTCTTTGTGAATTGGTCCAAAATGTGTCCCCCTTGCAGTTTGGTAGTTGGTGGTTCCCCACAGCCCTCTATCACATGGGGGGGTGGGTTAGGGGGTGCATGTGACCACTAGGCGTTGCTGCTCAGCAGTCTGGGGTTCTGCTTTCTTCCTCCCTCCACCCCCGCCGGACCCTCGTCACCAACGGCACCGCTGGGCTCCTGCTCTGGGGGGGTGACGGCGGCGTGCGGGGTGCTGAGCCTTTCCAGCCAGAAAGCGCTAGGCAGCCGGAACGGACGCCCTGTGGGGGGTGCTGGGTAGACTGGGAGAGGGGTGCTGGGTCGACTGGGAGAGGGGTGCTGGGTCGACTGGGAGAGGGGTGCTGGGTAGACTGGGAGAGGGGTGCTGGGTCGACTGGGAGAGGGGTGCTGGGTAGACTGGGAGAGGGGTGCTGGGTAGACTGGGAGGGGGAGGTGTTGGGTAGGGTGAGTGAGGTGATGGTTTGCCTGGGAGAAGTGGTAGAGAGGTGGTGGATGGTGTAGGAGAGGTGATGGGTGGTGTGGGGGGACGGTGCTGGGAGAGGGGGAGACTGGTGTCCCCCCCCGGGTGAGTAGCGGGGTTCCAGGGAGCACCAGAGGGGTCCCCCTGGTGGTTTGGAGTGGTGTCGGGGTGTGGAGGTCCATCCAGTAGAGCGAGGAGGTCTTTAACATGAAGGAATATGAGCCAGCATTTTGACAGACTTTGTTTGGTCGCCACGACCAGGCGGAGTGGAATATTATTTTGATACGTTTAATTTTGATATACTGAAATGCAAATCAAATGCTTCTTCCTTGTTTTTTTTTTCAGGAATAATAGTTTTTTCTTACAACATTATTTGTTAGGAATGCATTTGGCAGTGGACCAATAGATCTCCCTGTTTGTGTGTTATTCCCTCTAGCGTGGGTTAGGGTTAACTCGGTCGCCTGCTCAGCCAGCGGCACTGGGGAGACTTTGCTGTTCAAATTCTTTCTTTTGCTTTTCTTTGGATGGTCAAGATGTGCTAATTATATCTGTACTATGAGCTTGGTGCTTAAAATAATAAAATACTTATCTGTGAAATCGTCTTTTCTTTCTTTATGACCTTTACAAGATTTTAGAGTTGGAACAAAAACATGAGATGCTAAAATGAAAACGTACAATTGTATTTAATAGTGTGTATATATATAGTAGATAGTGTAAAAATAGTTCAAACCAGTATAGATTTGAAAAAGAGTTAAATACATGTCTGGAGCATATGTCATACCAGCCTAAGGCATTTAAATACTGCTTTAGATATTTTGTTAGGTGAATGCCATAGGGTGTGCGTGTCGGTATTTGAATAGTTAAATACCTTATTCTAAAATTTGAATTGTAAAGTAGATGGGTTAGTGTCGCCATCTACTGGCCAATGGCTTCTACCAGTTGTAAATGATTTTTATAATACAGCCACAAAGCTTTATAATGTCTCCATCGGTCTGATTAGGACCTGGTGGGCGTGTTTCGAGACATTCAAGGACCAATAGCAGACCCGGAGACAACTGAAGGGAGATGTTACATTTTATATTGATAGTTTTTCAAGTTTTATTTGAAAAGTGTGTTTGTTTTTTGGAGTCTTTGTATATAGGAATGCAATGAAGAGGGTATTAATTAATGTCGGGTGACACAGTGGTCCAAGTATTCGATAACCAATCGGCACCCGATCACCCAGTAAAACCGTTAACTAAACTTCGTTAACAGGTCGACCCTGCCGCGACCCCGATGACCACAAGTTGACATTTATCCATAGAAAAATGACATTATCTAACATAAAGGTTTTTTATACTATATTTTATTAACCATGTATCTTTATTTGTAGGTTTATATTTTCTTCATGTTATATTTTGTTTTATTGCGTCGCGTTCGTCCAGGATGTGACGTTGCCGGAAGTCCTCGTGTTGTCTTCCGGGTGTTTTCACGTGGACCAGCGGGCAGAAAACCACCGAAGATCCACGCGCTCCGAACGCCAACATGACACAACTAGACAACGTGACGTGAGTTTATCCTCCACAACACCCGTATGACTATAAACAGGGGGCTGATATCTAATATAGATACTTTAGATTTTTCACTCCCGTAAAAAATGGAAGTCTGGTTTCAAGAAACCTCTACCAGCCGCTAACAACTCCTCTTGGTATTGCCCTCCATGAAGAGACATGAATATACGAGTCTGGTCTGATACGGTGATAGACTCGGTTGTATTGCAACCTACGGAGAGCTTGGGTCCTCCTGTTCGTGTCTGCATGTATTCTGCTCTCACCTACAGCGTGTGTCAGTAGGAGCCACTTTCTGTCAAGAAGTCTTGGGTGGTCAGCTTGTGAAGTGATGGACGTTTCTCCCATGTTACTAGTACTGTCATAGTCCTACTGAGCTGTAGGAGTATGACAGGTCTATCAGTAATACTATTAATAAGTACGATTCTTGATGATGTACCTAGCTGGATGCTCTAGTAGTGAGTGTTCATAGATATTACATACTCACCATCCATACTGTGTGTTTGTGTGTGTGTATGTGTACAGGAGGCCCAAGTCTCAGCGCTCCAAGCGTTTCCTGGAGGGCCGGGCGCCGAAGATAGCAGAGAATGTGAAGAACGCCATGATCATGAAAGGAGGAAACACCAGCGAGACCATCACCAGTGCCCTCAAAGACCTGGTGAGGATTGCACAGTACACTCTATATGGACTATACCATGTGTATCTCTTACAGCACGCAGGTATAACAGACTGGGCTTGGAGGCGTTGAACAGTCCTGTTAATACAGGGGTTAGATGGTATAACAGAATCGACTTGAGGTTGAAAAGGTTGCTGTTCTATAGAATGTGAATCTGGTGCCCTGCTGTTCTATAGACTGCAGCCATTGTCACTGTTGCACTATAGAATGGGAATAGTGTGAGAAGTGTTGTGTTGCTCTAACCGTGTCCTCCCTCAACAGTATGCTCTGAAGAAGCCCAATGCAGTACTCTACAAGAAGTAAGTTGTGCCTTTACTGTGCATCAGTTGGTAGAAAATGTTCTTATTCAGGTCAACAATGTCTTAATCAAACCCTGGCCCCATAAAATTGTCAACTTTTAATTGAAATCCATGACTCTTTATTTAAGTTGGACAGCTTTTTAGTTTGTTTGTGAATGGTTAAGATGTTGTCTTGCTAAGTGATCTGATGCTCAATGGATCAATCTGTAGAGGTGAATGTGGTTCCAGACATTATCAATGGATCAATCTGTAGAGGTGAATGTGGTTCCAGACATTATCAATGGATCAATCTGTAGAGGTGAATGTGGTTCCAGACATTATCAATGGATCAATCTGTAGAGGTGAATGTGGTTCCAGACATTATCAATGGATCAATCTGTAGAGGTGCATGTGGTTCCAGACATTATCAATGGATCAATCTGTAGAGGTGCATGTGGCTCCAGACATTATCAATGGATCTCTCTGTACATTGTTGTCTGTCTTTGTTTAAAGGAAGAACATCACACGGCCTTTCGAAGACTCCACATCGCTGGTATGTTTCCCCTATAGAACTTCACCCTCTAACGACCAGTGTCTCTCCCATAGGGTGCTCCTCTGTTCAGTCATCCTATTAAACCCGCCCCTTATTGGATAAATGGTTGTGATTGGCCGGTCTGAACCAGGTCAGTTGGAGATCTGCCTGAACTGGAGTGAGCCAGATACATCTGCCAGAGCAAATAAAACATGAGCCTGCAGATTTGTCTGGTTCCCAGGCTGCAGGTCTCCCCTCTGCTGTACCTACCTCCCAACCCCCCTAGCCCATCTTAACCTAACCCTAGCCTCACCACTGCTTTACCAACCCTAACCCTTAACCTCCCTAACCCTAGCCCATCTTAACCTAACCCTAGCCTCACCACTGCTTTACCAACCCTAACCCTTAACCTCCCTAACCCTAACCTATCTGGACCTAACCCTAGCCTCACCTCTGCTTTACCAACCCTAACCCTTAACCTCCCTAACCCTAACCTATCTGGACCTAACCCTAGCCTCACCACTGCTTTACCTAACCCTAACCTCTCTTAACCCTAGCCCTAGTCTCATCTTGGCTTTACCTAACCCTAACCTTTCTAGCCCTATTCCTAACCCTCTGTAACTCTAACACTAGCCTCTCTAACCTTCTCTAGCCCTAGCCTGATCTCTGCTTCACCTAACGCTCTCGAATCCTGGCCTCAGGTTCACCGGGATGTTGTTCTTCAGCTCTGACCGCTATTCAATCCCAATCCAATAAAGGTTTGAGTTGCTAGGCAGAACTTTCAGTTTAAACTCTAATCCTGACTGACTGATTAAAAAATACCAGACTGTCAGCTCAACTCTGCCCAGCATAAAGACAGATTCTCTGTACTTTAAAGGACTCTGAGTAGTAGTGGATATAGAATGTATTGGTATCTGGACCTCTAACTATACAAGTGACCTGATTTAGTTAGCCTTGAATTAGTTTGGTTTTCAGGATGAATGTTTTGAGGAGGAGGCAGAGTGCAGCTCCAACAGTCAGGGAAGAAAATGGGCACCAGAAACACTGCTAATACAACATGATGAGGTGGTTTCCCTTCATAATGGCTGTTTGAATTGGTTTCAGGCAGATGCTACTGTATGTACTTCAAAGAACATAATGAGGGATTAGCATGTAAAGTGAATATATAAATGAGTAACAACCTCTACTCTCCAACCCTGACCTCTACCGCCTAACCCTGACCTCTACCGCCTAACCCTGACCTCTACCGCCTAACCCTGACCTCTACCGCCTAACCCTGACCTCTACCGCCTAACCCTGACCATCCCACCCTAACTCTGCCATCTTTACTGTGTTTCCAGGAGTTCTTCTCCAAGAAGACGGACTGCTCTCTCTTCGTCTTCGGGTCACATAACAAGAAGAGACCAAACAACTTGATATTCGGTACAAGTGAAGCCTGACTGTATGCACCACGGAACCCTCATTGGTCAGACAGTGGCTGGTGTGACTGTCACTATCTAGCTGTCTGTAAAGATCCATATCTCCTCTGTTTGTTCGGCAGGGCGTCTGTTCGATTTCCACGTGCTTGACATGATGGAGCTCGGTATTGAGAAGTACACTGGCCTCAAGGACTTCAAGGTAATGATCCAAACAAAGACATCTACCAAGGAGATGTTGATCAGTCACCTGATGATGATGAATCCTCAGGTTCTAGTCTGGTTCCTCAAGGTCTGGTTCCTCAGGGTCTGGTTCCTCTGGGTCTAGTCTGGTTCCTCTGGGTCTAGTCTGGTTCCTCTGGGTCTAGTCTGGTTCCTCTGGGTCTGGTTCCTCAGGGTCTGGTTCCTCTGGGTCTAGTCTGGTTCCTCTGGGTCTAGTCTGGTTCCTCTGGGTCTAGTCTGGTTCCTCTGGGTCTAGTCTGGTTCCTCTGGGTCTAGTCTGGTTCCTCTGGGTCTGGTCTGGGTCCTCTGGGTCTAGTCTGGTTCCTCAGGGTCTGGTTCCTCAGGGTCTGGTTCCTCGGGGTCTGGTCTGGTTCCTCGGGGTCTGGTCTGGTTCCTCTGGGTCTAGTCTGGTTCCTCAGGTTCTGGTTCCTCTGGGTCTGGTTCCTCAGGCTCTGGGTCCTCTGGGTCTAGTCTGGTTCCTCCGGGTCTAGTCTGGTTCCTCGGGGTCTGGTCTGGGTCCTCTGGGTCTAGTCTGGTTCCTCAGGGTCTGGTCTGGTTCCTCGGGGTCTAGTCTGGTTCCTCAGGGTCTGGTCTGGTTCCTCGGGCTCTGGGTCCTCAGGGTTTACTCTGGTTCCATTGTCTCTGTGATGGCGGGCCCCTGACTGTGGGCCGCTGTGACCCCTGCAGAACAGCAAGTGTCCTGAGGGGACCAAGCCCATGCTGGTGTTCGCTGGCCACGCCTTCGACACGGACAACGAGCTCCGGCGCCTCAAGAGCTTATTCATCGGTGAGGAACCGCACTCCACGCCATGCACACCTGCACACACCTGTTAGCTCTGGCGCTAACACTCCGTACATGCCTGTTAGCTCTTGCGCTAACATTCCTCTGCACATACCTGCGGGCCGTAGCGCTATCGGTAAATATTTGGGTATTTGTCTTATACAAAAACCCTGAATGGGCAGGATATCCTCTGTTTGCTTACAATCTACTTTTACCCTGCTACACCAGAACATGTATGTATAGAACCGGCGATGTAAACAAACATGGCCGCTGTGTGCTGCTTGCGATTCATTCATACATTCTCGGAGGTGGTTGTTTAACTTTATCTAAAAGTCAGCTGAAGCTTACGTTAAGGCCTTCCTGCCTCCCAGACTTCTTCAGAGGCCAGGCGGTACCGGCGGTGAGACTGGCTGGCCTGGAGCACATCCTGCACATCACAGCCCTGGAGGACAAGATCTACCTGCGGAGCTACCGGTACGCATCCCCATGGGAGCAGTCCAGCGGCTCAGCAGTCCAGGGGCTCAGCAGTGGAGGCCCTGAGGCCTGACCCCTGAGGCCTGACCCCTGAGGCCTGACCCCTGAGGCCTGACCCCTGAGGCCTGACCCCTGAGGCCTGACCCCTGAGGCCTGACCCCTGAGGCCTGACCCCTGAGGCCTGACCCCTGAGGCCTGACCCCTGAGGCCTGACCCCTGACCCCTGAGGCCTGACCCCTGCTCTGTGTCCTCTCTCAGGTCTCTGCTGAAGAAGTCTGGCTGCCGCACACCTCGCATCGAGCTGGAGGAGATCGGGCCGGCGTTTGACTTTGTGGTGAGAAGGACCCACATGGCGTCTGACGACCTGTACAAGACGGCCCACCGCCAGCCCAAGGTCCTGAAGGTAGGAGGACGCCTCAGCGCCACACTGGGCCAGGATTGGTCGTTTTGTTCTGCTAACGATGCTACCCTCTACGTGCTAGTCCCTCCATCCTGGTCTGTACATGCTGGTCTCTCCTAGGGATGGGCGATATGGCCTAAAACCCATATTGCGATACACATTGCAGCCTCTTGCGATAACGATGTATATCACGATCTGAAACAGGTTACATAGACCCTAGGAAAGCCAAACTGCTAAATGTATTTTAAAAAAGATGTATAGTGTGTCGTTTGGAGAACATTTATTTTGCAACACTGTAATCATTCAACATAATTTTGCAGATAAATAAAATTCAAGCACAATAGCTGCAGAGACTTTAACAAAGAAAAAGCGTCAAGTATTGGGTTTCTTTCCTTTAGTGCAAACCTCTCTAAAAGGCACTACACTTAGCTTAAGTCCTTAAATGCCAAACAAGATGCAGAGAACAGGAAAAACGGGTGTCTTTTTAGATAAGGAACAGACACTGTACTGACAATTAGGGATGGGCATGATTAATTGATGATCAATCATTGATTGTTAATAATTTTGTCTATCACGTGATATTTTTTATCGATCAAACAGAGGTTGTGTTCCATAGTGTGAGAGCGGAACAGCCAAGCCGTTGTTTGTCTGTATAATACAGATTTTGTCTTTTTGAATTGATTCCTGTGTTTAGTGCGCACTACACGAGTTTGGTCCCTTGGTGCGGACATTCTGGGCTGTTGCGAATACAAACCATCAAACTCTGGAACGGACCAAACAGCCGGTCCGAGACCCAGCCGGAGAGGTGGTCTCGGTTCGCTTGAGATGTGAAAGCAAACACATCTCGGTCCGATCAAGTTCTAAAAATCATACGCCTCTTTGGACGTAACAGGCACCCGCTCAGCCGCGCGCATTATAAGAATTATTGTTTGATTAGCGGTAACTCCAAGATTAGCAGTACGTTGTCGGACCGTCGGGTGAAATTGAGTCGTGGCTCAACATGGAGCAAAGAGGAGACAGAACGTCTATTGGATATTTGGGTCCGATATCCAAAAGACGTTCCGTCTCCTCTCTGCTCCATGTTGAGCCACGACTCAATTTCACCCGACGGTCCGACCAAAGCCAATAAAAAGTATGCTGGAAAATATAGATAAAAATGCCGATGCATTTAACACATTCCGAGTCGGCTAAGGATGAGGGAGAAGGAGTGGGACCGGTCTGCAGATCATCACGCTTGATATCCATGATTGTTAACTTTCACCGGCGCTTTCTCCCCCTTTCGTTTTTCCTTTAACGCTTTACCCCGCCCCAGACCTTTTTGTCCAATGATTTAACGTTCTTTACACATGCAGGTTTGTTGACAAATTCTGGCACTGAAAATTGCAATGTGAAATGGAACCGTACCAAATCAAAAATTAAAAAAAATATTTTGCGTCATCAACATGCATTATCGTGATAGCGCGATATAATTAAAATCACTATCGTAGGCCATTTTTTATCGTTTATATCGTATATAGTTTATATCGTGCATTACTGGTCTCTCCATGCTGGTCTCTCCGTGCTGGTCTCCATGCGTGTCTCTCCGTGCTGGTCTCGCCATGCTAGTCTCTACATGCTACTCTACCGTCAGAGGAACGCCATGCTAGTCTCTCCCTTGAGCCGTGGGTCATGCAGAGAGGCCCACTGTCCCTCACTAATCAGGGCTCATCAATCAGTCATCAGTCACATGCTGATCAGGAGGTTAACCTCATTCTGATTACTCGGCGGGCGTCAAGGGCTCTGTGATCCCCTTGATTGATCTGTCCCGCAGGCTTCCACGTCCAACATGGAGAAACACAAAGTTCACTTGAGTGATACCATTACCTTATTAACATTAGGAGGATCGCCTTCATGGAACTGTAACGAGGACTTGTATTCATCATTAACCACAAATGTGATCAAAGGAATGACTTGGATGAAGGTTTTCCCAGATGTTTAGAACATGTTTCTAGGTGGTGTTCCCAGATGTTTAGAACATGTTTCTAGGTGGTGTTCCCAGATGTTTAGAACATGTTTCTAGGTGGTGTTCCCAGATGTTTAGAACATGTTTCTAGGTGGTGTTCCCAGATGTTTAGAACATGTTTCTAGGTGGTGTTCCCAGATGTTTAGAACATGTTTCTAGGTGGTGTTCCCAGATGTTTAGAACATGTTTCTAGGTGGTGTTCCCAGATGTTTAGAACATGTTTCTAGGTGGTGTTCCCAGATGTTTAGAACATGTTTCTAGGTGGTGTTCCCAGATGTTTAGAACGTGTTTCTGGATGAAGGTGCTTCCAGATGTTTAGAGCGTGTTCTCTGATGTCTTTCAGGCTGGTAAGAAGAAGAACATCTCCCACGACGTCTTTGGCACCAAGTTCGGTCGTCTGCACATGCAGAAGCAGGATCTGGGCAAGCTGCAGACCCGCAAGATGAAGGGACTGAGGAAGAGGAGGGGACCAGTACCGGCAGAGGGCGAAGAGACGGAAGCAAAAGCCTCAAAAACAGAGAGCGCTGACACTGACCCTACCCAGTCCTAAACCCTCAAACACAGGCCTGACCCTGACCCTGACCCTACCTAAACCCTCAAACACAGGCCTGACCCTGACCCTACCTAAACCCTGAAACACAGGCCTGACCCTGACCCTACCCAGTCCTAAACCCTCAAACACAGGCCTGACCCTGACCCTGACCCAACCTAAACCCGGAAACACAGGCCTGACCCTGACCCTACCCAGTCCTAAAGCCTCAAACAGGCCTGACCCTGACCCTGACCCTACCTAAACCCTCAAACACAGGCCTGACCCTGACCCTACCCAGTCCTAAAGCCTCCAAAACACAGGCCTGACCCTGACCAAAACACAGGCCTGACCCTGACCCTATCCAGTCCTAAAGCCTCAAACAGTATCCTGACCCCAACAAAACCTCAAGCCCCGAAACAAGAGTCCTGACAATAACCCTGACCCGAGCTAAAGCCTCCAACAACGTCCCAACCCTGATGAATCCTTCAGAGGGTTGAGATTCTTTGGATCGAGATCACGTGTGTGTGCGTCAGAATCGATGATTTTGTATTCATATGTTGTTACTATCTGTTTTCTGTAATAAATATGTTGTAACTTCATAAACTGTTGCATTATCTCACATCTTAACAGGGGAATTGTGTTGAATTTACATGTATATTAAAGTTTAACTTGCAAGTAAATTACTTACAGCTAGATTGAACTTTACCTTGGCCATGTTCAACATGTTGTGTTGTTGAGCCCATCGCTCCACCAAGAATTTATATCCCTCAAAGGTTTTCTGAAACTAAAATGTATGAAATGGGCCATAGGCTACATGTTGATTCACAGGGCTATAGAAATGATGGCCTTCATCATGCTCATCTTATTCATGGGATCAAAATCATAAGATGTCCTACCTTTGAATATTATTGCACCATTTTTGTATATCATTTGATAATTTCAGGAAATTTGTCCCGAGTTATAAAACAAGGATACTTTCCCACCGCAACCAGGTGTCGCTGTTGCTCTCAGGTAATGATGTAATAAGAAATATGTAATCAATTTGTTCGGCGATCGCAGGTAGATAACTACCACGATACATTTAAATATTACCGGATACATACAATAAGAGACTTATGTTCCTGAAACACTGTGTGTGTGTGTGTGTGTGTGTGTGTGTCACAGAATGCATGAGTCGACACGTGCTCTTCGACGTTCAATGGTTTCGTTGAAATCTGAATGCTTTTCTGAAGGACCAATCAGAAGCCGCCTCCCCTGCCCTGACGCCCCGCCCCCTCGGGCATCGATGTATACCACATTTGCAGTGAAGACTACAGTGCATAATATTACAGTACGACCGGAGGAGCACTCATCCTACTGTAGTGTTACCTACAGCAGACCGTCAGCCAGGTCCAGATGGAGTCCGGATAGAGTCTCCTCCACCCCAACTCCCCCCCGCAGAACAGCCGCATTGATCGGACCAGCTGTCAGCGGACCTCGGTGTAGCGCGTCACCTTTACGGCAGTCTCACCTCCAGGGTCCCACGGCGTCAACCGGACCCCTAAACCGCAACCCCCCCAACACCAACATGACTGAGGAGAAGGAGAAGCAGGAGGAGGAGCAGGGGCCGGAGACGGGATGCGAGGAACCCGCAGGAGCCGACACGGAGAGCCCGGTGGGAGCCGAGGAGGAGTCGCCGCTGCGGGAGGAGAAGCGGGAGAACGGAGAGGGGAGGTGCGAGCTCCAGGAGCCCCCGGCCGAGGGGGACGCCGAGCCCGAGTTCGTCCACCCGGAGGGCGGATGGGGCTGGCTGGTCATGCTGGCGGCCATGTGGTGCAACGGCTCCGTGTTCGGCATCCAGAACGCCTTCGGGATCCTGTTCCTGTCCCTGCTGCGGGAGTTCGGCTCTGAGGATGATGACGACCTCCGCTTCAAGACAGGTGAATACCTGAAGCGTGCATTAATGTGTGTTGATATGGAAGCGAAAAGCCCGGGGAAAGTTCACTGGAGATGTTGTCGGCTAACGCTAGCGAGTAATTTGATCTGTCGGTTCCTGGTGTGTAACACAGCAGAGTCTGCAGCATGGGACATAACACACACACACGCACACGCGCACGCACGCACGAACACACACACACACACACACACACACACACACACACACACACACACACACACACACACACACACACACACACACACACACACACACACACACACACACACACACACACACACACACACACACACACACACACACACACACACACACTCTCTGGCTCTCTCACTCACACGCACACACACTGTTCGTTTTGCTACTACACTTTTATTTTTATTTTGTAACGCTTAAACCTTAAAGCATTACATGCTTATTTCCAGACCACTTGTAACCCAACACACACAGTTTACCTTGTGATACCTGCTATTAACATTGGCATGGTTTATGGTACCACAGTAGATGCGTAGAGGTGTACCATGTTATATATGGTGATGGTAAAGACCAGAATGACCAGGACCCCACCAAGGCAGAAGCAGGCCCTTCTTCATGCCTGGGGTCGGGTGGGGGTGGGTGGGGGTGGGGGGGGGACGAGGATGAGCCACCTTCATGGTGGTGCCCCTGTCCCGCCGTTTGGGTGGGGGTGGGGGTGGAGGGCTGATTAAGAAGCCGTATGCCATCTCCAGCGGGGCTGACGCCTAAGACCACCGGCCCGGGGGTCTCTCTGAGCGCCACGTGTCTTACCAGCGGACGGCGTTCGGTAGAAGGTGCCGTCTGGGTCCAGGGTGAGGGGAGCTCCGATGGGCGCCACGTGTTTCCACGGCGATCGTCTGTGCACGGTGGAGGTGTTCTGTAGACGAGCTGTTGATCTGAACCGGGCGACCCCCCCCCCCCCCCCCCCCAGGCCACAGCGGAGGCGCTGGAGGACTTGGAGTGTGTGTGTGAGCTGAGATGAAGTTCCCAGCCCTGTGAGAAACACGTGTTGCAACATGCTCCCTGGTGCTCCACCCCCATGCCTCTCTCTCCACCTCATGCTCCTCCACCTCATGGTGTTCACCTTCATCGTTCTCCACCTCATGGTGGTCTACCTCATAGTGGTCTCCACCTCATGGTGGTCTACCTCATAGTGGTCTCCACCTCATGGTGGTCTACCTCATAGTGGTCTCCACCTCATGGGGGTCTACCTCATAGTGGTCTCCACCTCATGGTGGTCTACCTCATAGTGGTCTCCACCTCATGCTGGTCTATAATGGTGCTCTTACTCCTCCTACCTTCATGTCTCTATACCTCATGCTCTACCTCCATGGTTCTCCACGTCATGGTTCTCCACGTCATGGTTCTCCACCTCCCGTTGGGTGCTGCAATCAGGCTCACCTGCTCCTTAAGGCCTTTGTAATGAGTTGCCTGCCATCAGATAAGTTGCAGTAAGATAAGGGTAAGATATGAGCGTACCTCCGTCTGTTAAACCTACCCTCCACCCAGACGGGCGTCTGATCTTTGAACGCTGACACTGCTCTGATCGGATTAGCTCACAGCCCTCTGAGATGAGGGCCAGAGGGAAGCCTACTCCCCCGTCCTGAGCCCACTCATATTTGGAACCTCATAAACACACGATATTCTGATGGTAACCTGGTAACCCTCCACCATTACAGAACTTTATAAAGAAATCCTCTAGAATAAATACCAGAGCCCTAACTAGAGGTGACTGCGAAATACAACGCCGCAAGACCAAATTTGTTCAAATGGTGATGTCCATCAGAGGAACACAGTCCTGGAATATATTACCATCTCGTGTTAGAGACTGTGCCACTTACAGCACCTTTAAAAAGACCCTTAAACAGCGGTTAGTAGCAAGCCAGACCTGCTCTTATGTGTAACCTTTGGTCATTCTACTTTTTCTACATGGACTGTTGTTGTGAATTGGGACCTATTTTGTGTGTAAAAGTGTTTTTTATCTATTTTGTATACTGGTATGTTGTGTTATGTTTTTGACTTGCTTTAGGACAACGGATGTAAATTAGCAACTAAGCTAACTCCGGCATATTTATATTGGCTGACATGTTGATTAATGTGCAATGTCCTAATCAAATAAATAAATAATAATAATAATAGTAACCGTGTTGTCAGGGCGACTGTCTCGCGCTGCTAGCTGTAGCACGCTGCTGTAGCATGCTTGGTCCTAAACAGACAGTCCCTCATTGGTCGCTTGACAGCAAGGTCAAAGGTTAGAAGGGGACTGTGTTTATTTGTGTGTGAGTGTGTGGATAGTGTGTGGACCAGGTTTACAACCCTGTTTCAGCAGCTGAGTAGAGCACGATAAGAGTTCTGTTTGACAAGTTTGATTAATAAATGCTTCGATCAGTATTCAAGGTTCATCTCAATCAATAATAAAGATGCCAGATCTGTTGCCACGGTGATATTCAAACCACTAACAGGAAGTGTTGAGCTGCCCTTTAGCCTTCGGGCCCCAACAATATCAGTCTCTAACCGCAATATCACCACAGATAAGACACCGGCCAATCACAGAGAAGACGACGACAAATCAAAGGCAAGTCACCGCCCAATCACAACAAAGCCACCGCCAATTCAAAGATAAGAGCCCGCCCATGACACAGGCCAGCCAATGGCGGGCCGCCGAGTCGGGGAGGTAGCCCTCGCTCCAGTGTGTCATTGGCCGACCGATCTGTCCAATACATGGAGGTCTGGGAGGAACGCCAGGCCCTGAAACCGTTCCCCTGGCCGGCCCCCAGGAGGGGCTCCGGTTGGTCCGTTCTGGACCAATGGGCAGGGCCCGAGGCTGTATTGATTGAAAGACGTCGTGGAACAGGAGCTCCGCTTACCGCGTTGAGGCCGATGGGTCCCCCCGAGGGACGGGGGAGGCAGGGGTAGTGGTGCTAGGGGTGCAGGCAGGGGGAGGCTGAAGGGGGGAGGCTGGGGGAGACGGTAGGCTGAAGGGGGGAGACGTAGGCTGAAGGGGGGAGGGTGGGGGAGACGGTAGGCTGAAGGGGGGAGACGGTAGGCTGAAGGGGGGACGCTGGGGGAGACGGTAGGCTGAAGGGGGGAGGGTGGGGGAGACGGTAGGCTGAAGGGAGGAAGGCTGGGAAGCCGGGCCCGGGTCATAATATTTGAGTATCGTGACCGTGAGAGCGTGCTACACTAGGACACCCTGTTGGCCGACGCTCAGCTGTTAGCGTAGAGTAGCGGGGGGGAGGAAACCCTACCTGGCCCGGGGGGTGGGGTGGGTGACCTCCCCGCCGCGGCCTGGCCCACCATAACATGTTGTGGTGACATGTGGTGGGGAAGCATTACATGTCCTGTTCACACGTGTGGACCTTGACGTTAAAGACACCGTGTTTCACAGTTCATCACCTGTGTGAGTGCTCTCTGGAGCGCGTCGGCCCAGGTTGTTTAGGTCTAGCTCACCCAGTCACTCCCATCCTCACTCATTCACAAGCAGAGGTCTGTCAGGGCTCCTTGGCCACAGCGAGGCATTCATAGTGTCATGACAGGAGACGAACATTAAGTGAAGATAAAACATCTGCTTATAGTCTAGACACATAGTTCATAGTCTGGTCTAGTTATTAACCATATAGTACTACTAACCTGTAGTAGTCTAGTTATTAACCATATAGTACTACTAACCTGTAGTAGTCTAGTTATTAACCATATGGTACTACTAACCTGTAGTAGTCTAGTTATTAACCATATGGTCCTACTAACCTGTAGTAGTCTAGTTATTAACCATATGGTACTACTAACCTGTAGTAGTCTAGTTATTAACCATATGGTACTACTAACCTGTAGTAGTCTCAGTTATTAACCATATGGTACTACTAACCTGTAGTAGTCTAGTTATTAACCATATGGTAACTACATAACCTGTAGTAGTCTAGTTATTAACCATGTAGTGCTACTGGAGCACTCGGCCCAGGTAGTTTAGGTCTAGTTATTAACCATATGGTACTACTAACCTGTAGTAGTCTAGTTATTAACCATATGGTACTACTAACCTGTAGTAGTCTAGTTATTAACCATATGGTACTACTAACCTGTAGTAGTCTAGTTATTAACCATATGGTACTACTAACCTGTAGTAGTCTAGTTATTAACCATATGGTACTACTAACCTGTAGTAGTCTAGTTATTAACCATATGGTACTACTAACCTGTAGTAGTCTAGTTATTAACCATATGGTAATAATAACCTGTAGTAGTCTAGTTATTAACCATATGGTACTACTAACCTGTAGTAGTCTAGTTATTAACCATATGGTAATAATAACCTGTAGTAGTCTAGTTATTAACCATATGGTACTACTAACCTGTAGTAGTCTAGTTATTAACCATATGGTACTACTAACCTGTAGTAGTCTAGTTATTAACCATATGGTACTACTAACCTGTAGTAGTCTAGTTTATTAACCATATAGTAATACCTAACCTGTAGTAGTCTTAGTTATTAACCATATGGTACTACTACAACCTGTAGTAGTCTAGTTATTAACCATATGGTACTACTAACCTGTAGTAGTCTAGTTATTAACCATATGGTACTACTAACCTGTAGTAGTCTAGTTATTAACCATATGGTAATAATAACCTGTAGTAGTCTAGTTATTAACCATATGGTACTACTAACCTGTAGTAGTCTAGTTATTAACCATATGGTACTACTAACCTGTAGTAGTCTAGTTATTAACCATCATTTATTAATGTGTTGTTGACATTATAGAGGTCCACTGGTTATTTAATATGAAAGCATATCACTGCCAAAATGTTTTGAATTTTAAAAGCTGTTGAATTTTATATGGTAATACTAACCTGTAGTAGTCTAGTTATTAACCATATGGTACTACTAACCTGTAGTAGTCTAGTTATTAACCATATGGTACTACTAACCTGTAGTAGTCTAGTTATTAACCATCATTTATTAATGTGTTGTTGACATTATAGAGGTCCACTGGTTATTTAATATGAAAGCATATCACTGCCAAAATGTTTTGAATTTTAAAAGCTGTTGAATTTTATATGTGAAAATGAAAACACCATTGAATTTATAACACTGATATGTCACATTTTAAAATAAGGTCATCTGAATTTCTTCATTTAGAATTCGCTTCAAATCTGTCTTTTCTTCAAAAACAAGATTTCAAATATATATATTTTTCATTGTTCACTAATTCAGATACAAAAATTCAAGTTGCAGATATTCAAAATATGATATTCATTACTCAAACTCAAGTGGTCAAAGTACAAACCAGAAAATGTAATCCATAATACTGCATGATATTTAAACGTTATGAAATCCAAAATGCAACCGCTTTTCAAACTCAAACACCAAGGCCGTGAGTCGGTTCCATAGGTTTGTTTCCAAGCAGCAGCAGTTGGCGGCGGCGGCTGGGGTTGGGGTTAATGTTTGACGAGGGTCTGATGCCGGGGGGGGCTGAGAGCTCTGGTCAAGGTTGGGGGGGGGGGGGGGGCTGGAGCACAGGTAAACAGAAGACCTCCATACGCAGTCCTGTCCAGCGGCACGTACAGAGACGGGTCAGAGAAAGGTCATTGAGGAGCAGGTAGGGGTTAGACAGTAAAGAGACAGGTCATTAAGGAGCAGGTAGGGGTTAGACAGTACAGAGACAGGTCATTGAGGAGCAGGTAGGGGTTAGACAGTACAGAGACAGGTCATTAAGGAACAGGTAGAGGTTAGACAGTACAGAGACAGGTCATTAAGGAGCAGGTAGGGGTTAGACAGTACAGAGACAGGTCACTAAGGAGCAGGTAGGGGTTAGACAGTACAGAGACAGGTCATTAAGGAGCAGGTAGGGGTTAGACAGTACAGAGACAGGTCATTAAGGAGCAGGTAGGGGTTAGACAGTACAGAGACAGGTCATTAAGGAGCAGGTAGGGGTTAGACAGCACAGAGACAGGTCATTAGGGGGAGCAGGTAGGGGTTAGACAGTACAGAGACAGGTCATTAAGAAGCAGGCAGGGGTTAGACAGTACAGAGACAGGTCATTAAGGAGCAGGTAGGGGTTAGACAGTACAGAGACAGGTCATTAAGGAGCAGGTAGGGGTTAGACAGTACAGAGACAGGTCATTAAGGAGCAGGTAGGGGTTAGACAGTACAGAGACAGGTCACTAAGGAGCAGGTAGGGGAGACAGGTCATTCTGACTGGACTCTGGGGCTGGGTGAGGCTGCACACCTGTCGTGCGTTGCACAATCAATGTGCACAGGTTGAACCAGCCACCAACGCACTCGGGGCGATCTCTGGCCTGGCAGCGCGTTGCACCACCTGCTCTCTATCTTTATCCTCAAACTTGGCAGTAAACCGGTTCCAACTCAACCGCCTAAGATTATAAAGTGCCCCAGGTTCAGAGGATCTGGGATCTTACAACCTGGACCCTATTTCCTTATCTCCGTGTCTAAGGGATATAAAATAATTGTCTGTCTACGTAAATTAGGCAGTTTATGGTTGTTCTCTGAAGGGATCCTTCCCATCATATAATCTGAGCCTGTCAGGGGCAACAACAATCCCTCTTAATCCCTTGTATTTTGACGGGCTGATGCCCCATGGGGGTAACATCTTCTCACTCATTCCTGGGACGATGGCAAAGCCTGTTGTCCACATCAGTCCACGGTGAAAAGAGCAAAGGTTCACCTTTAATAGATATCTGACCTTATTCAATATAAAATCAATTGACAGCCTCAGTAATTCAAAAGTACTATTTTATGTTACAGTTTCATAGTTGCAGAGGTAGTATGCGTGCGAGATAAACCATCTCCAGAGAGATAAATGATGTAAAGGGCCCTTAAAACGTAACCTGAGTATCCATGGCAAAGGGGCGGACCTGTCCAACGTCCAATCAGGAGCCAGCAGGGATCTCCTCCCCTTGGCTGGGATCTGGAAGTGCTTTCAGCTGCTGGCCATCATCTGGAGAACCTCCTCCCCTGCTCCCAGATGGAACATTCCCTCACTGCACTTATCTCCTCCAATGGTACCTTATTGCCCAAGAGAGAACTTTCCCTTAATGTAGAACTTTCCCTTAATATTGGACATGCTGCTGTTATCTGTTCTGATTCTACTTTATTCACCCCAGAGATAAGGACAGTACGGCCTTCAGTAAGGGAATGCTCTGTCTTGGGAAAGAACTCAAAATATGTCTCATTTATAAAATGTCTTCAAAATAGACCACTAAACTGAACACTCTCTTACTAGTCTCTGCTCTCAAGGGTCTCCATGCGGCGGTGATGTCATGTCAACGTGATGTCATGCAATGCATTCTGGGGGAAATGAGAATCAATAGCAAACCACTGAAATAGTACCTACTTTTTGGTATTACATTCCGTTTTGTGATACCTAACAACATTAAATACAATGGCCAACAGTTTAAATCTTTATTACCAACAAGCAAATTGCACAAATTCATTGGAAATTAAACCCTGCAACACAGCCTTTAATATCGTAGGACCAGAACCGATATTAACCCTAGACAGAACGTTCCCTTACGATAGGACCTACTGTCTGAGATACAGGTAGACTGAGGGAGACACAGGTAGACTGAGGGAGATACAGGTAGACTGAGGGAGATACAGGTAGACTGAGGGAGATACAGGTAGACTGAGGGAGATACAGGTAGACTGAGGGAGATACAGGTAGACTGAGGGAGATACAGGTGGACTGAGGGAGATACAGGTAGACTGAGGGAGATACAGGTGGACTGAGGGAGATACAGGTAGACTGAGGGAGATACAGGTGGACTGAGGGAGATACAGGTAGACTGAGGGAGATACAGGTAGACTGAGGGAGATACAGGTGGACTGAGGGAGATACAGGTAGACTGAGGGAGATACAGGTAGACTGAGGGAGATACAGGTAGACTGAGGGAGATACAGGTAGACTGAGGGAGATACAGGTAGACTGAGGGAGATACAGGTGGAGTGAGGGAGATACAGGTAGACTGAGGGAGATACAGGTAGACTGAGGAGATACAGGTAGACTGAGGGAGATACAGGTAGACTGAGGGAGATACAGGTAGAGACTGAGGGAGATACAGGTGGACTGAGGGAGATACAGGTAGACTGAAGGGAGGATACAGGTAGACTGAGGGAGATACAGGTAGACTGAGGAGATACAGGTGGACTGAGGGAGATACAGGTAGACTGAAGGGAGATACAGGTGGACTGAGGGAGATTACAGGTGGACTGAGGGAAGATACAGGTGGACTGAGGGAGATCCAGGTAGACTGAGGGAGATACAGGTAGACTGAGGGAGATACAGGTGGATCTGAGGGAGATACAGGTGGAACTGAGGGAGATAACAGGTGGACTGAAGGGAGAATACAGGTGGACTGAGGGAATACAGGGTGGACTGAGGGAGATACCAGGTAGACTGGAAGGGGAGATACAGGTAGACTGAGGGAGATACAGGTGGACTGAGGGAGATAACAGGTAGACTGAGGGAGATACAGGTAGACTGAGGGAGATACAGGTGGACTGAGGGAGATACAGGTAGAGCTGAGGGAGATACAGGTAGACTGAGGGAGATACAGGTGGACTGAGGAGATACAGGTGGACTGAGGGAGATAACAGGTAGACTGAGGGAGATACAGGGTAGACTGAGGGAGATACAGGTAGAACTAGCTGAGGGAGATACAGGTAGACTGAGGGAGATACAGGTAGGACTGAGGGAGATACAGGTAGACTGAGGGAGATACAGGTAGACTGAGGGAGATACAGGTAGACTGAGGGAGATACAGGTAGACTGAGGGAGATACAGGTAGACTGAGGGGAGATACAGGTGGACTGAGGGAGATACAGGTAGACTGAGGGAGATACAGGTAGACTGAGGGAGATACAGGTAGACTGAGGGAGATACAGGTGGACTGAGGGAGATACAGGTAGACTGAGGGAGATACAGGTAGACTGAGGGAGATACAGGTGGACTGAGGGAGATACAGGTAGACTGAGGGAGATACAGGTAGACTGAGGGAGATACAGGTAGACTGAGGGAGATACAGGTAGACTGAGGGAGATACAGGTGGACTGAGGGAGATACAGGTAGACTGAGGGAGATACAGGTGGACTGAGGGAGATACAGGTGGACTGAGGGAGATACAGGTAGACTGAGGGAGATACAGGTGGACTGAGGGAGATACAGGTAGACTGAGGGAGATACAGGTAGACTGAGGGAGATACAGGTAGACTGAGGGAGATACAGACCTGATTAAGGAGTGAGTCAAGGCAAAATAAAGGTTTGTGGTGAGGTGGTTGTTGTAAGCCGGTTTATGTAGCGTTTTAATGTACCTGAACCTGGTGCTCCACGCTCCCGTTGAGGAGGTCTCACCAGGTGATGGCTCCTTTAACCTGTGCACATTGATTGCTCACGGTACAACGTGTGTGCAGCCTCACCCAGAGTCCGATCGGTCTGCCTCGGGCCAGGAGAGGCTGCCCAAACCAGCCATCATCCACACACACTCCGCACTCTAACTGCACCAGCGAGAGCCCATCGTGGACCTGTGTGCTTTCTGATACCAGGTTCAATGGGGGCGGGATTAGAAAGGGATTCGCCGACGTCAGCCATCTCTCGAACCAATCGGTGCGTCGAGTGAACCGGCCGAACGATGAACCAACCAATCGGATTCAGCGAAAGCTGTAAGCGTCCTGCGTTTAAATAACTTGAATACTCCTACAAATGGACGTTTGTGAATTAGCATCATAGCTAGTAAATAGCTATTCCGCCGTTCAGTTGGGCAGGTTGGACCGGATGTCGGTGGGCGTTGTAAACACGGGTCACACAGGTCCACGTCGGACCCATACGGAGACCTTCCTTCGGTCTTTTAAACAAACATCTCCATGTTTGTGAACGTTTATCTGTAGTCTAATTCTGGTGTCTGGACAATGAGGCGCCTCACTTTGACGTTCGTACGTGAACGACCGTTCCACTCCAGCCCCCCAAGGAGGAAGTGGAGGATTCCAGGAAGTGAGAATACTTTTGCCTTTGTTGGGCTTCATTGACAGAGGAGGGGGGGGGGGCGTAGAGAAAGGGAGTAAGGTGGAAGTGAGAACGAGGGAAGTTTGGCCGCATTGACTGAGAGAGAGGGGGGAGGGAGAGAAGGGGAAGAAGGGAGAGAGAGGGAGGGGGATGGGGCCAGGATGCCAGAGCCTGGATATAATCCAGGCTCTGGCATTCACACAACTACAGTATTCACCATAAACACACATCTGGAATTCTTTATTGTGCAGCTGTCTCTCTCTCGCTCTCTCTGCCGCTCTCTCTCTGCTGCTCTCTCTTGGTCTGGCTCTCTCTGCCGCTCTCTCTTGGTCTGGCTCTCTCTGCCACTCTCTCTTGGTCTCTCTCTCTCTCTCTCTCTCTCTCTCTCTCTCTCTCTCTCTCTCTCTCTCTCTCTCTCTCTCTCTCTCTCTCTCTCTCTCTCTCTCTCTCTCTCTCTCTGTCTCTCTCTCTCTCTCTCTCTCTCTCTCTGTCTCTTCTCTGTCTCTCTCTGTCTCTCTCTGTCTCTCTGTCTCTGTCTCTGTCTCTGTCTCTCTCTGTCTCTCTGTCTCTGTCTCTGTCTCTCTCTGCTCTCTCTCTCTTCTCTCTCTCTGTCTCTCTCTCTCTCTCTCTCTCTCTCTCTCTCTCTCTCTCTCTCTCTCTCTCTCTCTCTTCTCTCTCTCTGTCTCGGTCTCTCCTCTCTCTCTGTCTCTTTCTCTCTTCTCTGTCTCTCTCTCTATCTCGCTCTCTCTCTCTCTCTCTCTCTCTCTCTCTCTCTCTCTCTCTCTCTCTCTCTCTCTCTCTCTCTCTCTCTCTCTCTCTCTCTCTCTCTCTCACAGCGCTGTCCTGAGCAGACCAGAGCATCGGGTCCAAACTCGGCCCTTAAGCTCATTGGCAGTGACAGCTCAGGTGTAATCTGGTCTGGTCCGGTTTAGTCTGGACTGGATCCGCTCCAGTCTGTTCCAGAACCGGTTTAGTGTGGTCTGGTAGACCTTATCCCGCAGATGAGATGGAGATGAACGTCTAAGCCTGATGAGCTCGGATCTAAACAAACACAGTGTTTCCTTCTTATTTCTTTTGACCAATCATGTTGCTGGAGGCTGTGAGCTGTAAGATTCTCATTGGTGCACAGTAAATGATTCAGTGAAGTGAAAATGAACACTGCGTAGACTGTAGAAGTACTCTTCAGGAAGCTCCATTCAGGTTTTCCTGGGCAGTGTTTCTCCGAAACGAAACAGGAAATGTGGTATAACTCGACCCCCTTGGAAGTTCTGCAACAACAAAGAATTCAGATTATCTAAGCACTACCTGCATGGAGCTAACAGCTAGTTAAGTGCCAGCCTCCATGTTGTTTGAGCAGTGTCTTCCAGATGGTCAAGCGCTCAGCTAACAGGGTTAGCGATGCTGCGCTCCATTAGCTAGTTTCCGTTGACTCCTGTTAATGGACCAACCTAGCGGCTAATATGCTAACACAAGGACGGCTGGGTTTGTTTGCCAGCTGGGACCTCCGGGTCGAGGCTGGTCGGCGGTCTCTACAGGGTTCTCTGGGAAACCAGACCACACCGTCCAGACCTCTGAAAATATACACATGGCCCGCAGCAGCTAATGGAACCATCCACCCCCCCCCCCTGCACCCCTTTTTCATCAACATGTGACGGTGCCGTTGTCATTGGTGCTCACCTCGTTTTGAACCATTTGGAACATTTAGACCCAATATCCGGAATCCGAAAAGTTTGACTCCAGCTTGAGACAAAAAGATGGCTGCTTGCCTTGACCTGAAGTGGTTACCATGACAACATGGTAATAATCACATTGGGAAAGAGAGGATGAGAAAAAGATGGTTTATTTCCGGTGTGCAATTTACATAATAATGACGCATCCTTGAAGACAAATGTTCCACTCCAAACCGGTGGGAACGCAGGCTGGTCTTATATAAAGCACCAATGTTTCTAAGTTCCTGGATGGAACCAGTTCTAGAACCAGAGCAATTTGGTGGGAGAGGGTCCATCAGGAAGATATGGAACCTACTAGAACATCATCTCCTCTCAGTGATGGGGACGGAAGCTACTGGAACCGCTACGACCTCTCCGCGACCCCTGCTACGACCCCGCTGCGACCCCGCAATGTCTCCGCCGCGACCCCTGCTACGACCCCGCTGCGGCCCCGTAACGTCCCTGCCACAACCCCGCTGCGACCTTGCTGACCCGGTGTTAGCGCTGCTCCCTGGGTGGCGCGGCGGCGGCGGCGGCTAGCAGGGTCAGTGGGTTCAGGGCAGCAGTAATAGCAGCTAGGCTAAGCGCGGCAGACAGGCGACTTAGCGTAGCTCTGCCCGCGCCCCGCGGCCGCGCTGTAACACCACCGGTTCAGCCTGGAATCCTGCTCTGTCTGCCGGTCGCTAACAGAGACCGCCGCGAGAGACAAGTCATTTCCTGTTGTCTCTGAGGGAGGCCCCCTGTGGTACTGCTCTGTCTACAGTATTGCTACGTACTCCTACAATACTACAGTAGTATTACTGTACTCCTACATTACTACAGTTTTATTACTGAACTCCTACAATACTACAGTATTATTACTGTACTCCTACAATACTACAGTAGTATTACTGTACTCCTACAATACTACAGTAGTATTACTGTACTCCTACAATACTACAGTATTATTACTGTACTCCTACAATACTACAGTATTATTTCTGTACTACTACAATACTACAGTATAATTGTTGTACTACTACAATACCCGGAGCTACTACAGTACTACTACAGTATTATTACTGTTCTACTGCAATACTACAGTACCCAGAACTACTACTACACTACAATACTGCCTTACACTGCACAATAGTACCCGGTACTACAATACTACTACAGTTGTACAATACTACAGTCCCCAGTACTACCAGTACTGCTGCCCTACTACTAGCTCTTTAGTACAGTAATGATGGGGACTGTCTCTTGTACTTTAGTATTGTAGTACTTTAGTACAACTGTTATGATGGGTAACTGTCTTTAGGTACTGTCTGTAGTACTATGGTACGAGTGTACTGTAGTATTATACAGCCGTACTTTGATTACTGCGTGTACTGAAGTGGCTTGGGACGATTTGGTATGTCGTGACGATCTCCATGGTGATGATATGCTTGGCTTACGACACACACACACACACAGACACACACACACACACACACACACACACACACACACACACACACACACACACACACACACACACACACACACACACACACACACACACACACACACACACACCTATATATACACAAACACGCATTTAGAGACACATATAGACATACACATAACTATAATTATATTATTTATCAGTGCAATCTAACCCTCTTCTCTCTCTCTGTCTCTCTCTCTGTCTCTGTCTCTCTGTCTCTCTCTCTCTCTGTCTGTCTGTCTGTCTGTCTGTCTGTCTGTCTGTCTGTCTCTGTCTGCTCTCTGTCTCTCTGTCTGTCTGTCTGTCTGTCTCTCTCTCTCTCTGTCTCTCTCTCTTCTCTCTCTCTCTCTCTCTCTCTCTCTCTCTCTCTCTCTCTCTCTCTCTCTCTCTCTCTCTCTCCTGTGTGTGTGTCTATGTCTCTCGCCCAGCCTGGGTGGGCTCTCTCTCCATGGGGATGATTTTCTTCTGTTCGCCCATCGTCAGCGTGTTCACCGACATCCTGGGCTGCCGGGTCACCGCCGTGGGCGGGGCCGCCGTGGGCTTCATCGGCCTACTCGCCAGTTCCTTCGTCACGTAAGGAAACGTCCAATCACACGCTTGGAATAGATGCTTCAAATGAAGTTAGTGTGCAGTAATCAATATTATGGAAACACTGATCAGCATAAGAATGACATCATTTATTAGATAACGTAGTCATTAAGTACTGTATTTAACTCAACATACAGTGGTAATAGATTCTATAGTGTATAATATATTTAAGTTGTATAAATGTATAGACATCTCACCTCATCAGTGTGTGTGTGTGTGTGTGTGTGTGTGTGTGTGTGTGTGTGTGTGTGTGTGTGTGTGTGTGTGTGTGTGTGTGTGTGTTGTGTGTGTGTGTGTGTGTGTGTGTGTGTGTGTGTGTGTGTGTGTGTGTGTGTGTGTGTGTGTGTGTGTGTGTGTGTGTGTGTGTGTATGTGTGTGTTAACATGTGTACGTCTGACGCCCCCCCCCTGGCGCCTGCAGCTCCCTGGGCCCGCTGTACTTCACCTACGGCGTGGTGTTTGCGTGCGGCTGCTCCTTCGCCTACCAGCCCAGCCTGGTGATCCTGGGCCACTACTTCAAGAAGAGGCTGGGGCTGGTGAACGGCATCGTGACGGCGGGCAGCTCCATCTTCACCATCACGCTGCCCCTGGTGCTGTCGCGCCTGCTGGAGTCGGCCGGCCTGCAGTTCACCATGCGGGTGCTCAGCGTCCTCATGTTCATCCTCATGCTGGCCGGACTCACCTACAAGCCCCTCCTCCCCGCCAAGCCCCGCCCCTCGCACCCGGGCAGCCGCTGCCCCCCCTTCAGACAGGTGTTCAACTTCAACATCTGGCGGTCGCTAGGTTACCGCATCTGGGCGTTTGGCATCCCGGCGGCGCTCTACGGGTACTTTGTGCCGTATGTGCACCTGGTGGGTACACACGCGCACACACACGCACATGTCATGCTCACATGCGCACATACACACAAACACACGCTGTCACACACACACACACACACACACACACACACACACACACACACACACACACACACACACACACACAGCACACACACACACACAGTCACACACACTGTCACACACACACAGTCACACACACTGTCACACACACACACACACACACACACACACACACACACACAACACACACACACACACACACACACACACACACACACACACGCGCATACTGTTAAAACCACATGCGCTCAAACACACGCGATGCAAACAAACTCTCAAACACACACAACGAAACACACACACACACTTTAGAACACACGCACACACACTCTCTCTCAAACACACACTTACACTTAAACACACACAGGCACACCGGCACGAGTGCAGGCACGCACGTGATGTGCCAATCACAAATGGGTTGCGCAATCACACCCCCAACACACACACACACACACACACACACACACACACACACACACACACACACACACACACACACACACACACACACACACACACACACACACACACACACACACACACAAACAGGAAAGAGAGTTAACATCAGGTTGTTAAAGCCACGTGTTGCACTCTATGTCACCTGCAGCACTCTTACACACACACACACAGACCCCCCCCCCCCCCACCACACACACACACACACACTGACACACACAAAGTCAAACACACACACCCCACATACCCACACACAAACTGACACACACTGACACACACAAAGACAAACACACGCACACACACACCCACAAAGTCTGTGTGCTGATGCTGGTTTTTTCTGTGATCATGTGACTGTGATCACATGGGGTCTTGCTGATGTCAACGCTGACCTGGTCTCACGCACACCTCCTCTCCCTGCCCCTCCTGCTCCTCTCCCTGCCCCCTCCTCGTTCTCCGCCTCCTCCTGCTCCTCCTCCTCTCTCCCTCCATGGCTCCCCCGCGCCCCTTGGTGGCCAGCAGCAGCGCAGCATGCCAGATATTTATGCCTAATCTTCCTTTGATGAGTCTTGTGCATACAAGTCAGCCCTAAGAGGTGAACATGTATAGAAATCAAAACCTCTCTATGGCTGAACCATGAAAAGGCAAAAGTAGTGTTTTTGCAGCGTATAACTTCCCCATCCACCCTCAGCCCCCAGCCGTCAGCGCTCGGGGTGAGCTCCTCAGGTATTGGTCGGGGAGCTGTCGTATAACGGGCTGTGATTGGCTGTCTGCAGATGAAGCACGTGGAGGAGCGGTTCGGCGCCGACGCCAACAAGGAGGTGCTGCTGATGTGCATCGGGGTCACGTCCGGGGTCGGCCGCCTCATCTTCGGCCAAGTCGCCGACTACGTGGAGGGGGTGAACAAAGTGTACCTCCAGGTGAGGCAACGCACACCTGGGCTCTGTTCACTGCTGATGGAGGAGAGGGTTTATGAAACACTCTCCTATATCACTACTTTATGAAACACTCTCCTATATCACTACTTTATGAAACACTCTCCTATATCACTACTTTATGAAACACTCTCCTATATCACTACTTTATGAAACACTCTCCTATATCACTACTTAAGAAAACACTCTCCTATATCACTACTTTATAAAACATTCTCCTATATCACTACTTTATAAAACACTCTCCTATATCACTACTTTATAAAACACTCTCCTATATCACTACTTTATAAAACACTCTCCCATATTACTACTTTATAAAACCCTCCTATATCACTACTTTATGAAACACTCCTATCACTACTTTATAAAACACTCCTATATCACTACTTTATAAAACACTCTTCTATCACTACTTTATAAAACACTCTCCTATCACTACTTTATAAAACACTCTCCTATCACTACTTTATAAAACACTCTCCTATCACTACTTTATAAAACACTCTCCTATCACTACTTTATAAAACACTCTCCTATCACTACTTTATAAAACACTCTCCTATCACTACTTTATAAAACACTCCTATCACTGCTTTATAAAACACTCCTATCACTACTTTATAAAACACTCCTATATCACTACTTTATAAAACACTCCTATCACTACTTTATAAAACACTCTCCTATATCACTACTTTATAAAACACTCTTCTATCACTACTTTATAAAACACTCTCCTATCACTACTTTATAAAACACTCCTATATCACTACTTTATAAAACACTCTCCTATCACTACTTTATAAAGTACTGTTATAGGAGAGTGTTTTATACAGCAGTAATGTCCCCTTCCACGTCCTGGCACTTAATTATAGTACTTAGTATTGTGTAGCATCTTTTCTTCTGTTGTATGTGTGGAAAGTGTTAACCTAGTGATGGTTAGTGCTTGGCACTTTGTTCTTTGAACATCCTTCCTGTACCGACAGAGATATATTATTGTTTTTTCTTTCTTCTGACAAACATACTTATTGAAAGTTCACTTGGGATCAAAGCGTCTACTAAATGCCATCAATATAAATGTGATGAAGGAGAGTGGGTTATACACTAGTGATGTAGGAAAGAGTTGTACACGTGATGTAGGAGAGTGAGTTATACACTAGTGATGAAGGAGAGTGAGTTATACACTAGTGATGAAGGAGAGTGGGTTATAGACTAGTGATGTAGAAGTGAGTGATACACTAGTGATGAAGGAGAGTGGGTTATAGACTAGTGATGAAGGAGAGTGTTTGATACACTAGTGATGTAGGAGAGTGAGTTATAGACTAGTGATGTAGGAGAGTGAGTTATACACTAGTGATGTAGGAGAGTGAGTTATACAGTAGTGATGTAGGACAGTGTTTGAAACAGTAGTGATGTAGGACAGTGTTTGATACAGTAGTGATGTAGGACAGTGTTTGATACAGTAGTGATGTAGGACAGTGTTTGATCCAGTAGTGATGTAGGACAGTGTTGATACAGTAGTTGATGTAGGATAGTGTTTGATACAGTAGTGATGTAGGACAGTGTTTGATCCAGGTAAGTGATGTAAGGACAGTGTTTGAATACATTAGTGATGTAGGACAGTGTTTGATACACTAGTGATGTAGGACATGTTTTGATACCAGTAGTGATGGTAGGACAGTGTTTGATACATTAGTGATGTTAGGGACAGTGTTTTGATACAGTAGTGATGTAGGACAGTGTTTGATCCAGTAGTGATGTAGGACAGTGTTTGATACATTAGTGATGTAGGACAGTGTTTGATACACTAGTGATGTAGGACAGTGTTTGATACAGTAGTGATGTAGGACAGTGTTTGATACAGTAGTGATGTAGGACAGTGTTTGATACAGTAGTGATGTAGGACAGTGTTTGATACAGTAGTGATGTAGGACAGTGTTTGATACAGTAGTGATGTAGGACAGTGTTTGATACATTAGTGATGTAGGACAGTGTTTGATACAGTAGTGATGTAGGACAGTGTTTGATACAGTAGTGATGTAGGACAGTGTTTGATACATTAGTGATGTAGGACAGTGTTTGATACAGTAGTGATGTAGGACAGTGTTTGATCCAGTATGTAGCATAGTGTTGGGGTCCTCAGTTTAACATCTCTTGTCCCTCCAGGTGTCGTCGTTCCTGGTCATTGGCCTCATGTCCATGATGATTCCTCTGTGTAACGTGTTTGGCGGGCTGATCGCCGTCTGCCTGCTCATGGGGCTGTTTGACGGCTGCTTCATCTGCATCATGGCCCCCATCGCCTTCGAGCTGGTGGGCTCGGACAACGTCTCCCAGGCCATCGGCTTCCTGCTGGGCCTCATGTCTGTTCCCATGACCGTCGGACCCCCCATCGCTGGTAAGAGCCCCCCCAGTGCTCTGCAGGCCTCTAACAGGTCCTCAGGGCAGGAGCCAGAATCAACCTTTTTTAAAGCTAGTACTAATGTAGTTCATAGTATTAAAGCTAGTACTAATGTAGTTCATAGTATTAAAGCTAGTACTAATGTAGTTCATAGTATTAAAGCTGGTAGTAATATAATTGATAGTATTAAAGGACTGATATAATCAGCCTTTTCCTGTGTTTTATCAGAAGTGGGCGTGTCCACCTAGATCTGTGCTGGGTAGATGAGCTCCGTTTGCTCCAGTCCCCCGGGTGGGCTGACTGATCTATCCCCATCTAGGTGGACACGCCCACTTGTGATGTCATTAAAACACCTCAGAAGGCCAATTTTCCAAAGGGCGTGTAGTGGCCGGTCCCACTCACACCTCTTAGGGTTAGGGTCCCTCTTAATGCACCTCAGTCCACGGTGTTGACTTGTGGCCCCTCTGAAGGCTTCCTGAGGGACCGCCTCCATAACTACGACGTGGCGTTCTACCTGGCCGGGATCCCGCCCCTGGTGGGTGGGGCTGTGCTGTGCCTCATCCCCTGGGTGGAGCGGCGCCGCCACCAGAAGGAGCAGGAGGTCAACATGAAGATGCTGGACAAGAAGAACAACCAGGGTGTCTGCTAGAGGCAGCCATGGTCCTCCACCACCACCACCCTCCCCCCACACACCCCTCCGCCTCCCCCACCCCCCCACATCCACAACATGGAGAAGAGGATCCTGTGATTGGTCCACCAGGTGCTCCAGAACATTCTGCAGAACGTCACCAAAGGGAGGACTCCATGTCCAGAAGGGAATGCTGTTTGCCAAAAGACTGTCCGTAACATGGGGGGGGGGGGGGTGTTCCTGTGAAAGACTGAAACAACACACGGCTCAGTGTTCTTCACGCCACACCACCACCACACATCGAACCTGTGCAGGAGACGTTGTCCCAGGCGGTCCATCGTTTGCGTCAACAATCCACAGTTCACCCTAGTGCCTGTACCCCCCCCCACCCTCTCAAAGCCAACCAAACCTTGTGACGCGTGTCTGATTGTATTAGAGGTCAGGGGACCACACTCATGTCAGCGACTCAGGATTGGCCTGAGGACGATTGGTTCCTCTTAATGACACATCAGGTCCCGCCCTCTCCGCTATGCAACGCCCTGACCCCTGTAGTCACGAGGTACCATTAGCATTTTCAGGTTTTATAATTATCGCGATTAGGGTTAGGGTTACTTTTAACGTTTTTTGTGCTTGTGAAGCAGTATCAAATGAAACCACACTCAGTGGTGAGGAGAACACGTCGATCGGTGTTCTGTGTGTTTCGGCTCGGTGGGAGTTCACATTGAGCAGAGGTAGATAAAACCAAAGAGACGGTCGATTGTCTGGTTCCCAGAATGCAGCAACAGCGCCCTCTGCTGCCCACCACCGGTAACTTCAGGCGCTTGTTCTGATTGGTACAATACAATTATATGGTTTTAATTGGTGCTATCACACCGATATGACGGAGCTCCGGTTTGTACCGGTGCTTCATCCTCTATAGTAAGACTACGAACACATCAGGTGAGGTGTGCAGTGTGTACGGCCGTCAGATTAGCTGCTAGTTAGCGCATAGCTTCACGCATAAACAGAGCGCGCGTCGCAGACTCCTTCCAGCTACGTCCAGATGAAGCCTTCACGTGCGCTCTGTTCTGACAGCAGCTCACTGCGTGACTTGCGGTGCGTTACGACCTGTCAGCGGGTTTCTTGTAACCATGGAAACACGCTGACAGCTTGGGAAAAAAATGGACCAAAACGAACTCACACTATCGTCCCTCACCACTGGGATTGTGTGTGTGTGTGTGTGTGTGTGTGTGTATACATATTAACACAGACATACATATATATATACGTTTATATTAATGTGTGTATCTGTGTGTTTATTTCCCTTTAACCACAAAGTATCTTAGCATTTATAAACTCCATGTCCGCAATATTTTAAACGTGGTGAATGGAGACATGGCTTTTAGCAAACCGCTGGCGACGCGGCCGTTAGGCCGTGCGAGCTAAAGCTAGTCGTAGAGTTTATGCTTGCCTCGGAGCTGAGAGTTCTGCTGTATATATTTTATACTTTATTATTGTGTTTTGTTTATTTCTTTTTGTTGATCTCTGGATGTTTGCTACCAGACATGGTACTGAAAACCACCGGCTGACTTGAAGTGTGTTCTGCTAGCGCAGGCCCTGTGTTAGCGTTTGCCGTCCGTCCCCCCTGCTAGTGAAGCTGAGTCATTTAGAAAGGAGCGTTCACACCACAAGCGAAAGCGCAGCGCGAATGCAAACAAAGTCAACGCAAAGACGCATTAAGATGCACATTTTCTGCCATCCAAGCAGGGGCGTGGATGGCAGAGTGCCAACCGCCTGCTTCCAGGGCGCTGGCCGTTTCGGTGCCCTCGGTGATTCAACATAAAATTGCGCAGGTTGCCTATGCCGATCACCGGCCCGATTTCACGCGATTCTACTCACTGAGTTTGCTTGTACCAAATGCAAAGCAAATATTCTGCTTTGCTTGAACCGCAAACTTTTCTAAACTCGAGCGAAAGCGTGTAGGACGTGGATTCGCACAATTCACGTGTTCGCTCGAGTAGAAATATTTGAACTCTGCCACAAATTTCCCTTCATGCTGAATCATTCGCGGGAGACAATAGTATTTGCGTGATCCACATTGTTGAAAAAATGTGCATCTATTTGCTATTTTGTTTGTATTTTTCCCGTGCCTAAAACTTGCTTCGCTTTTGCCGTGAACGCACCTTTAGGAAATCCACAGCGAGAGGTTGAGCTGTCCGTGAACTTGAACCTACACATTTGGATAGAGACTACCTCCCTTTGAAAGATTAATTTTCCGTTTCACACCATCAATAAGATGACATGTTAATTTCCGCCGTCTCTGAGAAAGAATGAGCTTTAATCGCGAGGGAATCGCGTAACAGCCCCTAATAACAGCTGATGCGCTGATGAGACAAGGCAGATGTGTTCAGCTAGCCCCAGTAACCAGCCACAGCCTTAAGGACTTGTACCTACGGCTGCAAGTCTTCCACACAGACAATCATTTCAATATGAATATGTTCAATATGCAGAAGGTCTTATGATCCCAGAGCAGCTTCGTTGTGTTGAGGTTAAAACGAGAACGATCCGTCCTCTGACCATTTGACCACATGAACGCTTTAAAATGTCTTTAACGATCTCTCTTTGCCAAAGTGTCTGAGAGTTTGTTTATGATTGGATTGTGAAAAAGAGTATTTCGTGTTTTAATATTTTATGTTGAAACAACTTCAGTGTTCAGCTTTTTTTGCCTTGTTTTGTTTGTCGATGTCCAATCTGTCAGCTGATTTATGTTCTGATTTCTACATTTGACAGAGAATGCGAATACACCAAATCGTATGTAGCCTACCTTGATTTGCATAAACATGTATCCTTGCTGATTGAAGTTCTGTTCTGTTTCTGTTGTGTTGTTATTGTCCACTGACCTCACGTTCAAACATGAAGTGCATCACCCTACATTCTACTTTATAATATTCTGTACATTCTATGCGTATTTGCAATATACTAAAGAGGGTTACATTCCACATTGGTGAAGCATAGTGTTTAAATGTCCTAAATTAAAGTTTGTACAAGCGGCGGCACTCAGTACCAGGAGAGGACCGATGAGTTGGTCCGAAGCGCTGCAGGGCTCCTCCCCGTACGCTGGTTCAGATGATCTCCCCGGTCACGTATGGGGTGATCGATGGGCTGGCTGATATTCAAACCAATTCAAGAATCCTATTCTCCTAAATGAATATTCTGTTTCAATATTATGTAAAACTTTTAAATAATCTAAGAATATTTTTTAGTTACTTGGAAAAAAGGGAATTGAGTATCAAAAGTTCAAACCATTCTTTCAGTTTGTTTAAACTGAAATTAACTTCGGAAACCTTAAACCTTTTATCCCATAAACCTTTTAACCGCCAGCGGCCATCTTGTCCATTATGAAGGAAGCCAGTCGACGGTCTGGGCTGTTCAGCCTACCAGCCTACCCACTGGGCTGTAGCAAATGTTGCTTATCTATCCAGCATACATCTAGGTGGATACGCCCACTTGTGATGTCACTAAACCACAGGAAATGGCAGATTAATGAACGTCTCGATACGGCCCATCACACTCACGCCTGGTGGCAGGATATGGCCCCTTTAAATCCTCCAGACCATAATGGTATTACCATTATGTTGACGCACCACCTCTTTAAACCACTAGAGGGTAGCATGTCACAGGAAAAAGTTCATACATTTATAAGAGATGTAAAGCGTGGTGAGAGACTAGTTAACACTAACCCTAGATCTCTTGATGACTAGTTAACCCCAACCCGAGAACAAGTGATAAGTGATAATAAGTGATGTAAAGCGTAATGACAGATTTTAGTTAACACAAACCCTAGAACAAGTGAGGACACTAGCTAAAAGTAACCCTAGAACACGTGCTCTAACTGACCCTAGTTAACACTAACCCTAACAGGTGATGAGAGACCCTAGTTAACAGTAACCCCAACATGTGATTTAACAGACCCTAGTTAACAGTAACCCTAACATGTGATTTAACAGACCCTAGTTAACAGTAACCCCAACATGTGATTTAACAGACCCTAGTTAACAGTAACCCTAACATGTGATTTAACAGACTAGTTAACACTAACCCTAACATGTGATTTAACAGACTAGTTAACACTAACCCTAACATGTGATTTAACAGACCTAGTTAACACTAACCCTAACATGTGATTTAACAGACTAGTTAACACTAACCCAAACATGTGATTTAACAGACTAGTTAACACTAACCCTAACATGTGATTTAACAGACTAGTTAACACTAACCCTAACATGTGATTTAACAGACTAGTTAACACTAACCCTAACATGTGATTTAACAGACTAGTTAACACTAACCCTAACATGTGATTTAACAGACTAGTTAACACTAACCCTAACATGTGATTTAACAGACTAGTTAACACTAACCCTAACATGTGATTTAACAGACTAGTTAACACTAACCCTAACATGTGATTTAACAGACCTAGTTAACACTAACCCTAACATGTGATTTAACAGACTAGTTAACACTAACCCTAACATGTGATTTAACAGACTAGTTAACACTAACCCTAACATGTGATTTAACAGACTAGTTAACACTAACCCTAACATGTGATTTAACAGACCCTAGTTAACCCTGAGGCTCTGAGCAGCCTCGCCCAGTAACATGCGTGACGGCCGTATGTAGATTATTCCGGAGGTGGTTCATGATCAGAGTTATGTTATGAATGCTCCCACAGCAGCTGGATGCAGATGTGATGACATCATGGC